>JANFAE010000289.1:0-136575 GCA_024613145.1 Pisolithus marmoratus | reverse complement strand
TTGACATTTGGTGGTATCTAAGTGATTTTTAATAGCCTTGTTGACAAATTTCTAGTTGGTGTCAGATGAGTGCCAGTGTCATTATGAGGTTAATATACGCTCACCTTAAGGCATTTGAAGCCATCTTCTCCCCAGCCCAATTGCTCTTCCAAGTTGTAACCTCTGTGGCCAGGTCAACCTACCTCACCACTCGGTTTAGGGATTTTGTCATCTGCCCCTGGCTCAGATTCAAGAGATGACAGACTCGACTCTGACAGTGCAGGTGAGCTTTCCGAATGCTCCAAGTCAGAAGGAAGGTTTTCAATAGTGACTAATTTCTGTTTCCCTGCAGGTGCAGGTGTTTGTCCCCCGAAAGTTTGTGCTCTAGGAGTGGTCACACTTGGTGTCTTTGCTCTAGGGGTTATTGCCCTGGGAGTTGTCACTCAAGGGGTCACCATCCTGGGAGTCTTCGCTCTGGCTTCCACATTAGTGTGCAAGAGAACATCTAACTCAGTCAAAGTCATTGACTCCGATGCACTAACGTGCACCTGCCCTGCTGGCAGAAGAATCATCTCCAACTGAGAAGACAGGATGGGCAATAAGTGGGGGCTGTTGTCATGAAGTGCAGGAACTGGTCGTGACTTTGCTACTGGCATAGTTTGGAGGACTTGGGGGCTTTAGTTGCATACAATTGGAGGAGATGACATAAAGATACCCAGGGTTTTAAGCATTCCTCCGCTTTTCTTCCCTGCTTCCCCCTTATTGTCTAGAGAGTGCAGTCTTAGCAATGTCTCAAAAGTTTGACCTCCTATTGTTATTTGTGTGTGTGTGTGTGTGTGTCATTGTCACTGCTAATTATTAATTAAATCCTAGAAGACACAAGACAGTGGCAATTGTCCAATGAAGTAAATGAATTTATGTCATGCCCACAACATTAAACATGTGTAAGTTGTTTTGTGTTAACAGCTCTGCTCCAATCTGCTCTCAATATATATAGGACAAGGGGGTTGCAACAAAATACCTCACACCGTGCAATGTCACCCAACCCATATGCTCTCCAACCCATTATTCAGCAGCAACCCTTGGCACTCATGGCATTCCCCATGCCAGGTGGAGAATATTCAGACCCTCTCCAAAGATAACCTCTTTGATGATGATATGACATCCATCAGCAATTCTGGTGATCACATTGATGGTGCTGCACCAGCTCAGTCTCAGCTGGACACCCTTCCCCATAGCCAATGCATCACTGGATGCACTGACCCCAGTCACCTGTGCACAACTGGATGCATTGGCCTCAGTCACCCATGTACAACTGGATGCATCAGCCTCAGTCACCCATGCACAACTGGATGCATCAGCCTCAGTCACCTGTGCACAACCAGATGCATCAGCCTCAGTCACCCATGTACAACCAGATGCATCGACCTCAGCCACCCATGTACAACTGGATGCATTGACCTCAGTCACCCATGCACAACTGGAGGCACCGACCTCAGTCACTCCCTCCAACCCAATGATAGATGCTGCTGGTCAGCATAAAGTTCTGCAACTGGAACATGACAATGTATGGTGGACCCCAGAGCCAGAATACATACCAAATGTAGACACCAGCAGGCCTGTGGAACTGGAAACTCCCATGGACCTGGGAGAAACAGCTCTGTCAACTTCCAAAAGACCAATGGACTCGCACCTTGCCCCTGCTAATAAGAAGCCTGTCCTGGTATGTCATGCAGTATCATTGGAGCTTACTATCCTGCTCACACATCTTAGGCTGCAGCCTCTGACAAGTGTTGCCATGATGAGGTTGACTATTCTCTGTCACTCTGCAAGGAATTGTATGCCAAAGAAGGGGAATTGTCTGCCAAAGAGGACCTCATTGACTGACTCAGAATGAAACTCCAGAAAAAGAATGTACAAGTAAGTACAGACTGGCTGAAAACTCTCAAATGTGCTCAATAATTTTTAGGTGAACCAAGAGTTCCAGGAAGCATTACAGCGATATTATGGAGAATTGTTGGACCAAGCTGTACAAGCAATGTGGCAAGACTCCCACAATGAGAAGCAGGCTCTGGAGCAACTCCTCACGCAATGAAACAATGAGCTGAACTCACTCTGAGGTGTACTGGAGGTATGAACTTCCATCTGGTACTCATTCACTACTCATTGGTTGGGAATAGTCACAAAGTCAAGAACATGCAAAAGCTCAGGAGGCTGCAAACCAGCAATACACTGCACAGCTTGATGGATTTCACCACCAACTCGAAGTGAGTACATCAGACATTTTATGGATAATGCAGCTCCTGGCAGCTGGTCAGTTGAGCATGCACACAGAAGTGGACAGGTTACAAGCAAACCAGACTGCTGAAATGGAGGGTCGCATTCAAGAGGAAATTACAAGGTTGAAAGAATTGCTCCAGGTTTGTCAAACGTTAAATTCATAATGTGGCAGTATTGGTGTGATATGGCTACTAGGCTGAAAAAGAGTGAGAACTGGCCAATATCAAGCAGCATCACTCACATTCCCAGAAACTGGTACATAATCTCTTCGAGTTGTGGACATTTACACCAAATCTTGTAGGCTCTGCCAACATCCTTAGAGGATGACACAGACATGGAATTACCGGAGCTCGCTGCTAGAGCCTGCAAGGGGCAGCCAAAGCAAACTGCTGGAAGCTCAACCCTATGCATGTCTATGCAACAATCACTGTGCTATTCAACACTGCCATGCACACCAGTGCAACCCTCATCTTCACCGACCTGACCACAGCCCTGGACATCACTAACTATGCCCAACATAGATGTGATCAAACATATCAGGAGAGGTTGAGGGACCTCCAAGCGAACACATCTTGTTGGCATGCTGATTGATGTAAGTATCACCTATATGCATACATGTCAAGTCAGCAGGCTACTTGATGCTAACCTGATGCACAAAACAGGATGATAATGATAGTGGGACTGGAAGGCCTTCAGGACCTGAGCTTAGACCAGACAATATCTCTGTTACTGAGGATGACGACGACAATACTAGGAACCCTATCATGTCTACATCTGAGTCAGTAATGGAGAATGTGATTGCTGAAGGCTTAGCAACAGCGCTGCATAACATCCTTCCAAAAATCAGTGGTACACTACAGCCCTTCCCAAATTGTAGGCACATGCCACATCACAAAAGGAAGGAAGATAGGGAGGTGGCTCTGGAGAAAGCTACAGAGCCCAGTCACCATTGTGATTTCATTCTGGTAGGTGTTTCCATCCTGAAGTTTCTGTCACTGATAATTTGTTAGGCTGAGGTCCATCACCTGTTCAAGGGGAGGCTTTATATCACCCAAGATGTTGACTTCATCACTCATAAGCCAGCCTCTGTACATGATGTTCACACCTATGAACATGAAGATGGTCTGACACCCAATGAGAACATGATTGCATTTGATCTTTCACAAAACTATGCATCCCCATGGAATGCCTTTCTACTTGAGTTACTTCTTCAGGAGTTGCAGTCATGCTGCAGGGAGGAAAACCGGCCAATTAAGAAATCAGATAACTATATCAGAGAGATTCTGAGGGACCACTACAAATGCTTGCATACAATCTGGAGGAATGCACAGCCTAAAGTGGCAGCTACAGGTCACCTCAAAATGCCAGGCAAGGTCGAAGCTTGTCTAATCAACGAGCAGACACAGGCCAGCAAGGAGAGTAGACAGGCGACCCACCATCGCAATGTAGGCCTGCCCAAAAATTTTAATCAAGCATATGCTAACTACCTCTTAGAAATATGAGTGCCAAAAATTGATTCTCGATCACATCACTGCCCTCAAATCTGACACCTATGACGACAATTTACCTAGCTGGCAATGGCTTGGACACCTCATCAAGACCTTAGGCAAGCATGGCATGAGCTCTGAGGAGAGTGCAGTGGAGAATGGAGTGAAGAATGTTCTCCATGTAAAAACCATGAGCTGGCATTGAAACATTGACTGTGAATTAGAAATCGTGGATCTACAGCATACAGTTGACATTGACATATTTTCCCCACAGGGTTCGCACCCCCTACGTAGGATATGCACAACTGAAAACCCTACAACTAAGCAGGATGCTGTTAAAGGACTACCACTTGCCTTATATGATGGTGCTTGGATTGCCAGCCTTACTGAATGCCAGAAGGAATCACTGGAGATCTTGACTGCACCATTCCCTTGGATGAAAGTAGCAGTTGTGTAAATGCTCTACTTCTGTTGATTCAGTGAGCCTCCCTAGTTTGCTATTTGTTATCATACCACTTATTTGTGTGAAGATTGGTTATGCAGGTTGGATCAATTGGTTGAACATGTTGTATATACTAGTATGCCTACCAAGGCACTAACTTGGGGAAGCTGGTGGTAGGATTTAAATAGCGGAATCGACTTGTACAATACCAATGGCGATGTTTTTACTTGACAGCAGGACAGAGTCAGGTGATGATTGCACCACCATTGGGCGATCAGTGGGCAATTCATTTAATCTGTGGACAATACATGAAAATTGATACTACATTTTGTACATGATTTTCCTTCAAATTTTGACTGCTTGCCTATTGTTCGTGAGTATTTGGAGTTTTCACCCCTGTTCCCGCCCTGAATAAACTTCAAGTTTAGTCCAGTCATGAACCTGAAGGCAAAACTTGAAGTTTTCACGTCCATATTCCCAGTGCTAAAGCTTCACATTTACAACAACATTTTCACCTAGGCAGCATGACCGTTTCCTTGTCAAGTTTTCGCCTTCATTTTTTCAACTGATGATACTTCAAATTATGCCAGTGCACAAACGTCAGGTTAAATTTATAATTTCTGATTCACATTTCCCACAACATTTACACCTGTGCTAAATTCTGCTAACTGCATTGTGTCACTGTCACACAGTTTTTGTGGCTGTGGTCACTGAGTCCTGGGAGGCTGTCACACTGTCACATTGTGGCTGAACTGTGGCATGCTGTGGTGCACTGTGACCACTGGGCCAAAAACAGTGGTTTGCAGATGCCCTGCTTATGTGTCACATCTTAATTGTTTTGATGGGGCCTGCCACAGGCTGTCCATGAGTGTTGGCATTTTGGCACACAGGCTACCCATAAGTTGTGACTAATGTGACTACATGGGGTCCAGCTGGGTTATCCAAGAGCCATGAAAGAAGCTTATCAGTAAGGTGGGGTAACTGTTCCTGTTGCACAGCTTCACTTCCTCCTGAAAGATCTTGAACACATTTACCACCTGTATGTTTTGCCTGGGAAGCAGAAGTAGTTGGAAGTGGTAGCTGCACTGCAGGAACCCTGGGCTTGGGCAGTGCAGAGGCCAGTGGTTGAATTGGAATATGGGAGGAGACTGAGGGTTGCCTCTAGCCACCAGAACAGGGTGCAGGAGATGCCATGATAATCTTTGATTGGGCTTGAAGGTGGGTAGAACATCTTTCACTTCAAACAGGAGGCATGCTTTAAACTCTGCTTGAATTTTGCCAAATGCTCACATGAGTCTGCATGGAACTCAGCAACTGTTCCATGAACTTTGAATACCATTAATTACAAAGGCCTGAAGTTCTCCCACGCCCCACTAGTGCTCTGAACATACACAGAAGAGGACCATGATCAAGGGTTATCAAAGTCTCCATCATCTACATTAGTTTGTTGCACTCCTCTTCCCTGTAGAAAAGGGCTGTAGGCAGCCTCAGTAGTGACTCAACTACTGAGGGAACAGTACCAAAATGTACTCTAAAGTGTATGCTCTAAGTGCTTATGTAATCAATAAAAAAGCATACCAAAATAGACATCACACAGTGGCAGTTTCAATGTTTTCACACACTCTAAAGAGTATTTGAAAGTGAAAACACAATGTTTTATTATGATTCAAATTACCAGGCTCTCACAAGGTTTTATTCTGAGAAGATTTATAATTTTTATTACCAGTCTATATTGGGAGAAACATTAGATATCCATCCAAAGACAATTGAATATTATATATTGCATGAATGTCATAAGGTTATTGACAATAATACCTGCCCAATATGCTTTTGAGTGTGAGAAAGTATTGAACCCTCACTTGTCATTGGCTGGTTCAATATTGTCTCACTCTCTAAAGGGTATTGGGCAGATATTATTGTCAATAACCTTATGACATTCATGCAATATATAATATTCAACTGTCTTTGGATGGATATCTAATGTTTCGCCCAATATAGACTGGTAATAAAACTATAAATCTTCTCAGAATAAAACCTTGTGAGAGCCCAGTAATTTGAATCATAATAAAATGTTGTGTTTTCACTTTCAAATACTCTTTAGAGTGTGTGAAAACATTGAAACCACCACTGTGTCACACAGAGGTGATTCCATCTCCAACACACCCCCTGAAGCTCCACTGTGTGATAAGTAGAGATGCAGAAAATATAACTCAAGTGAATGTATACCCAAAAATAATTCAATAGATGAGTGTAGCATCTGCAATGAGTGAGCTTTGAACCTGGGTGGCATACAAGCATTGTTTGGTCATGTTGATGCACTGCATTGTGGCAACTTCCCATTTTGGAAATGCATTGTACAGTACACTTGCTCATAACATATGTATATCATTTGTGCAGCCAAATCTTTATACACTATGAGAAATATACAGAACCAGAATTGTGACACATTGTGACATGTGACACTATTTCCTAATGAAGTACTGACCTAGTTTAGATTGTACACATGCATTCTGCAGTTCCTCTCGATGCAGTGTACCATGGAACTGCCAGAGCAGTCTTGTGAGGTCCATTGTTGAGTCAGCATCACTGACATGTATGCATGCTGCCTTGGGTGTTTCACACATGCTAATAAGGTCAGTATAAACCAGTTTTGGTGGTGTTTGCCCATCCTCAGGCTCATCGTCAGACTCCACTGTCTCTGCAATCTTGCCCTGCTTGACAGCAAGTTCATGCTGTACTGCTGCAACAATTTTGGCATCCCCACCCTTGAATGCATAGTGAGAATCACCAATCTCTTGCTCCTCTTTGGGATCAAGAACTTTGTTGATTGTTGGTGGTGGTCCAAAGATCTGGTTGCATGATTTCAGGGTTTGAATTGAGTTGGAGAGTGCTTCCTTGAGCACAATGAGCTGTGGTGGGTGCATACTTGCAGGGATCCTAATGGTAAGCCCAGTGCAGTGAAGCACATGGCATGCAAGTCTCTCAACACCTTCCACAGCCTGTGCCATGTCTCCCTCAGCCCCCATGATAATGTTGAATGCTTCTTGCCAGTGTTTGTAAACATACTCATCCTTGAGCAACTCCTGAAGCCTCTTTTCAGCAGCTGGAAGAGTCATAGCCTCATCCACAGCAAACTCTCATATAATACCCCAAGCTTCCAGATTTGCATGGGCTGGGTGAGAGGTTGGTGCTGCTGCTTTCTGGATTCCACAGTGATCCCAGCAGTGCTTGATGGTGATTGGTGTGACTGCATCCCATGCTTTTTTAGCCATCACCATAGCTTCATGAAGTGTTGTTTTGTAGATTTCTCATTCTCCAGCATCATCAAGGTCAATTGCCTGCTGACAAAAGGCTTGTCTGTAGCAGGCTTTGAATGAACAGATGATGCCAGCATCATTGGGCTGGACATGTGACATGAGGTTTGGAAGGAAGAATTCCAGCTGGACATGCTGTGGTTTGTAAGTGATTGAGTGGCCACTGAAGTTGTCAACACAAAGGCACACATAACATTTTGCTTCACCCATTTTCCTATCAAATATCCTCACCCACCTGAAATTTGGTGAGATTAGTGTGGCCTATGATCTTATGTTTGCACTTACTCCTCAAATAGTTCTGCAGTCATCCATGATTTCTTATTGCTTTGGTAATAGAAGCCACACTGCTGTGGTGTCCTGTTTGCAAAGCATCATGGTTTCTTTGACCATCCAATGTAGAACAGTGGCATCTTCTCACTCCCATCTGCATTTGCAGTGAGCCCTAGTGTAATTCAGAATTTTTCCTTTTTCTTTCCTTTCATTTGTTTTGTTGCAAGTCCACAATCAGGAGGAGCACTATGAACTGTTAGGTGCATTTATGAAAATGTCTTTGGTGGGAACTCACAATGCAAACAGACTTGTTTCATCAAAGTTCCACCAATCCTTGGGTGGAAATGTTGCAAGGACCCTCTGTATTCAAGCCCTCTCACTATCCACTATATTTGGATCAACTGATCCAGCTTCACCATGTTGCCAGTACTCTTTGATCTTGTATGCTCTGCAGAAAGGTGCAATCCACCCTTCCCCTTCAAGGCACTTTTCATCCAGAATATTGAACTCATCTTCAAACCATTTTCATTTTTCTTGTAGCATTAGGCCATTCACAGCCTCCCCCTTTTCTTCCATATGCTTGACCCATTTGAAGAGTGCCCTCTCAACCTCTGGACTTGTGACCACACAAGGACATTTCCTTGAAAGTGCATCAGGATGACTTTGTACTTGTGCTTCCAGCTTCTCCCATTCCTTCAGCTTTCAGGAAAGAGTAGCCTGAGTGAACTTTAAAATTCCCTCTTCTCATGAGCTGAAGTATGAAACAATTCAATCTTGGGGTAAGTCTGGATGCTTGTCAACATATGCAAAGACTGTCAGCCAATCATTAAGAGTGAGGTTTTCATGTCTCTTTGGCTTTGTGAAGATGGCTGATGTTGCTGGAGCACCTTTGGGCAGTCATGCCCTTGGTCCCTGGTCATAAGGAGCTGCCTTGGGTCATGGTCTACACTCTCCAAGCTCAACTGGCATGTTGGTCTGTGGTGAACACAATTTTTTCCTTTCCATGCCCTATTTGTGTTAGTGCATTGCCTGTCAGGCCTGAGCTCCAGTCAGTGCCACAGGGGACCCCAACAAATAATGCACACTCATCACTGCTAACAGGAGATCTCATACTGTATAAATGTAGTCCATAGGCAATACATTATACATTATACAAAAATACTGCATTTTCCCTGCATACCACAGTGGGAATTGCCTAAACTCCATACATTATGAGCAAGTGTACTGTAGTGCACACACTCCTGGCCTTGTACTGTCATCATGGGGCTGCCATTTTGACTGTAGAGGGGCTCATCATCACCCCAAATCAATGGATGAGGCACCCCTGCCTCTGGTAAGCACCAGCAATGTCCCAGGGTGGTTTCTGGTATTTTCTGGGAGCTCAAGATGGTGAAATGGTGGTATTGCCTTGTGTGTGGTCACTAGGGTGTGTGATCCCTTCCATTTGGATGTTTCTGGTGTTGCTGACCTTGTTGTAGCAAACACCTATGGTGTGGGAGCCCCCCTCTATGTCTCTAGATTGTTTAGTGGGCTTTGAGAGGATTTGAAGCAGCCACATGAGAATGCTGGCTATATGGTGAGTGTCCTCTCATTTTGACTCATCATGCATGCCTGATCTGATTATAACCCTTCTCCATCATCTGATACCATCCCATAGGGTACCTAAGCCATTTCATGGGCCTGAAGGGGGCTGCATGGGGGCTGCTTGTGTAAAGTAGGCATCTCACCTTGTATGCACATCACTGACACTTCCAGCTGTTCATTTGATCCTTCCACATTGATGGGTGACTGTGTAAAGTCAAGGAAGGTGTGGGATGCTGTTGGAGATTGAATCACCCCTGTGTGATGTACATTTTGGTGCGAGTATTCAGTTGATTACATAAGCACTTAGACCACACATAGAGTACAGTTTTAGTACTGTTCCCTCAGTAGTTGCATCAGGGAAATGGTGATGAAATGATTATGTTATATAAGACTTTATCTACCCTGTAAAGCCCTATAAGGCATATCATAATGACATACACATTGGTCATGCTATATATTCTTGGGGAGCCTTGGCAGCATAGGTCAAAAGTTATCATTTAGGTAGAGTAGATCACATGTATCAGAATGTGAACAGTAGATCTTATATGTCTTTCATTATCAGACATTACCAACAATTGTCATTGACACCATCAACAGCTTAAATATAAAAACTGCTACATATAGCAAACTTCAATTGAACTTATCAGTCATGATTTTACAAGAAAGCAATTTCATTCAATATCATTTACATAATCAGTACCTACTGAGTAGACTACTAAGTATGATGAACAACTTATGTAAACCTCCAAAAAAGCAAAAATAAAGCAGAGAAAGACACTCACAGATGACTTCACACAAGACTACACTTACATGGATATGAACCCCAAGACTTAGAGTCTTAGAGTGACTCTTGCCCTGAGGTAGAAATCAGAGACAAGAGTGAAGAAGAGAGAGAAGTGGAGAGAAGATGAGTTATATAACATGTACTATACAGTCATTACAAAGACATTCCCACACTTGTGGCTGGAGAAGAGTTGTTCAAATGATCATAAATGACATAAATGACAAGACTAGACATTGATGATCAAAGTGAAATCAGACTGAAAAGAATATTGTCATTGATATGATGATGATATCATCTGACAAGCAATTATAATATATTGTCAACTACATAGTATTATTATACATGCCATATCAGCTCTTGTCATCATTGTATCATGATGACACAAGTACTGTAATTTTTGTATCAGGCCTATATGCAGTTGACCAGATAGTAAAATGTCTGCCCAAGATTCTAATGCATTATCTGACTATTATCATTATTATTTATAGATAATCATGCCCTATACACCATTATCCAATTCATATCAGACAGATAACTACTTACCATAATTAACTGGGAATACCAGCACATCACAGGTTCCCTGATGTGAGTCACTACTGAGGGTGAGTCTACTTATGTTTAGTAGTTACCTACTTACTGATACCTTGTAGCTGCCTACAGGTATATTTAATATAATAGTAGTTGAGTCACTACTGAGGCTGCCTACAGCCCTTTTCTACAGATGCCTGCTGGAGGCAGTTTGGGCAATGCAGGTAAGCTGTCCTGCCATTTCACCTTGTGTTTGGTGTGCCAACCACCATTGTTAGCTAACAGCTTCTTCTCTGCTCCATGTGAGCAGATGGCACTGCTGTTTGTTGCATCATCATTACTACTGTTATCCTGCCTCATGGCTTCCCATAGTAAGACTAGTGGTATCACTGGTGTACCATGTCATCTGAACTGCATGCACTTGCCATCCTGTCTCATAGTCTCATGCTGCTGCTGCAAGACTGCTGTTCAACTGTTGGAAGGTCCATGATGGTTCTGAGTCTGTCTTGAAGGCATGTCCTGTCTCTGGCATGTACCTGTGGTGTTCCAGAGGTGTTGTGAGACTTCATGAGATAATGGAATGGGAATGCTGAGGATGAGGCATCTGTAGCCTCTCATTTTCAGTCCACTGACATTTACAGGCATTGTGTTGACTCTGCAGTGTTGGTGGGGTACCCTTGACATTCTAGGAGTGTGCATGAGACTGTTTGGAGGTAGTCTGTGTGGCCCAGGTACAGTGAGGAACAAAACTGTTGCAATTGTTGCAACAATTTGATTGTGTGGGATATAGCTTGGAAATGGGTGGGGCTGTGCCAATGTGGTAGGTGAGACATTCATAGCCCTTGGTCCTGGCTTTCCAGTGATGGTCTTTATGAGTTCAGGAGTGCAGTGGCTGCGACTTTATGGGCACATTACTGAGGCCTATGCATTGCAATAGCTTTGCACCTTTTGTCACAGTGGATGCAATCTATAGCATGCAACATGTATTATGGACAGTAATGCTTGCTAGTGCTTATATAATATATCACATGATCAATCTAATGTATTGTCAGAATACAAACAATGCCAAACATTGAATATGTGTCATTTATCCCTGTTCTGCTCTGCAACTCAAGAAGTCACCTGTCTAGCTTATCAAGATTAGTCTCTCAGGCAAATATCAGCAAATTCAGGCATTTACAGCACCACCATGAGTAGGATGTGGGCCTAGTACCATCAATCCCATTAAAAAGTTGCTAGGAGTCATCCCAGCACTGTTTCATCTACCAATGCCTGAGGGGTCCTGACACTAATCAGTACTGAAAATGCTGAAAATGTCATGGAGGTCAGCCTGACACTTTATGACATGAAGAGTAAACAAATCCCCTCCCATCCAATGTATTTTTGCCAAAGGAAAGCTAGCATCAAGGTTGGAGGGAGGCATGCTGCCCTTTAAACTGGCATTGTCAAGGAGGGTCAGCCAGACTATGCCCTTTGCTGGACTGGGGATGACTAGGAAGGAGTTATTTGGTCATAAGTGACCAATGGAAACATTCATGGACAGACAGAAAGGAAAAAATCTGCACCCTGGCAGCCCAGTAGGCTTCCCTACCCATGACCCCTAGGATGTACAGAAGTTTTTTGCTTCACCCTAACCTTGGTGTCAGCTTCCTTTTGGCAAAAATGCATTGGATGGGAGGGGATTTGTTTACTCTTCATGTTGTAAAGTGTCAGGCTGACCTCTATGACATTTTCAGTATTTTCAGTACTGATTAGTGTCAGGACCCCTCAGGCATTGGTAGATGAAACAGTGCTGGGATGACTCCTAGCAACTTTTTGATGGGATTGATGGTACTAGGCCCACATCCCTGAGAGACTAATCTTGATAAGCTAGACAGGTGACTTCTTGAGTTGCAGAGCAGAACAGGGATAAATGACACATATTCAATGTTTGGCATTGTTTGTATTCTGACAATACATTAAGGTAGTGGACATTTGAACTCTACCATAATCACATGATGCATCACACAGTGACACTGTGCTGTTTACTCCTTGACAAGTGAGTTGAAATGACCCAGAGGCTGATAACATCCACAAAAATTATAGTATTTTAGTCTGGATATAGAAGTTATGTAATTAAAATAATAGGATTTAAATGCATTATATGGAAATATAGAAAGATTGAAGAGTGAGAATTAATTTGTTAGTTGAATGGCAGTCTGAGTGTTATCAAATTCGAGTAGTATACTTGCTGGGAGGACACAGTCACCACAGTATTTCTTGACTGCCCAGGCAGCTTGTTGACCATTAGTCCCTTTCTGTATCCATCCATAAACTGTGATGACCTGATTGTGAAGCTAAACCCAGAACATATGAACTGTGTTAATTATGACTAATCACTGATAACCAAGTTCTCACTGCCACATCATGTTTAGAGGCACAGCTTCGAGAGACTCAACAATGCTCTGCTCCAACACATCTTCTGAGGTTGGCCTTGGTTTCATCTGATAGGTATTTTTTGCAAAACCCCAACATTGCTCAATAAAATTGAACTCACAGTGAAACTTTGGCAGGAATAGTACATCAACACCTTGGGAGTGACAAGTTTCCTCAATGATTGACTCAACCTTTGCAAAGTCTGGTTGATTGAACAGTAGGTGATGACAGCAACATTCCAGCTTGTCTGGCAGGCATTTGAAGCCTTTGCATTTGGCTGGGAGGTTTGGTGCATTCTCATAGCCACATTCAACAAGAATTTGAGCCATCCCTTTGAACCATCCAGAGTGCTCATGACCCTCAGGAAAATATAGTGATTGGGGGGCACCATTTGGGAGCCATGCATTAGCCATCTGAATCTTTTCCTTGGAAATATTCCCATCAGCACCACAAATTGGTTCGCCATTGCTATCCTTGGCAACAACAGTAACCCCCCAGCTTTTGGAAGGGGATTTTGGCATTTTTCGAGTGGATAGTGCATCATTTGCACATTTCAGGTGAGTTTTTGCATTGTCAAAGACAAAGACATGATCTTCATTAGGGTAACACCACATGAGGATATCTATTGCTTTCCTTGCCTGTGCAATGATGTCATCATTTCAGAAGTATCCATCATGGGCCTTCCCAGCCTTGAAAAGCACACATGCAGTCTCCTTCCAATCAGGTGATTGAAGCCATCCATAGTCTGCAGACATGAAATCAGCAACCATCAATGAGACTCCTTCCCCTTTGGGTTGTGGTAGGGGATTTTCACTGTGATGTACCCATCACAACTTCCATTGATCATTTGCATAGAATGTGGACTCATCATGAAACCATACAACAGTATAGTGGTGAGTACTCATCTGTGGTTCAGCAACATCCTCATTAACATTGCCATCAGAGTCAACCTGCCAGCTCTGCATCTGTGGTTGAAGATGACTCCATGCAGGAAGGAAAACATTTTGATGGTATGTCACAACATCCTCATGCTCATGACCATCCACATATTGACCTTTAACCTCCTGCTTCCATTCCCAGCCCATCCATCCCATCCAATGGTGTGCCATGCACAAGCTTATGGACCACTTGATCTTCAGTCATTCCTGATTCTTGGGAATGGCAAGGAAGTCAACTATATCCTTTGCACAAGCATATTTCCCAATACTGCATAGGTGAAGACTGAGTTCCTCAGCCACAGTTTCATCATCAATCATGGAGACCTTTGACTTGTTTTGCTGGAATGGTAGTATACTGCAATCCCTGATATATGCTCTAGTCCATTTGTGAAGTTTCCAAGAGCAGTAAGTGGTCATATTCTCCCCAAAACAGATGGCTCATGCAGTCTGATCAGTGGCTTTAGACCAGTGGCCACCAACTGGGTTGGAAGGATGGCCAACATCAACATATGCCCAAAGAAACCTTGACATATGGTGCAATCTTTCTGTAAGGGTCAGAGGTAAGTTTCCATGTCCAGATCCTTTAACACTGCATTTTGATGTCTTCAGAAGAGAGCATAGGTCTTCTAATGCCATATGTGCCTCATTAACAGTAGGTGATGACCACCTAGATGCTTGTGCTTTGTCAGAGGAAGGTTAGCATCTTTATTTCTTGAAGTCAACTTACTGGAGTTTTCATCTGAGTCAGATGAATCACTAGTGGACTCCTCTATGCACTCTTCATCCAAGTCCAAGTCTATGTTGAGGCCATTTTCCTTGTCTAACTCATCTGAGCACTTCCCTCTCTTTGAATGTAGATTTCCTGTCCAAGCTGTGTCACTTTGCCACTTTCATGCCATTTGTCAGACTGGATACTGTAGTCATGCATAGCACATTCCATGTTTGGATTGTTTGTATTCAAAGTCACACACTGTGTGTAGGTTGTAGCTCACAAAATTAATTACATTCACAATTCCTTTGTATAGCTGAACCAAACTATTTTTTCATATTGGCTGTGGTGCTGCCTACAATTAAGTGCAGGCAATTTTTAAAAAGATGCCTCTTCTACGAGTTGTTATTGAATTAACAGAGCATTTGTCATGCTTATCATGTGATTATGGTAGAGTTCAAATGTCCACTACCTTAGATTGATCATGTTGTAGCAGTGGATGGTGATGATCCCTGCTGGATATGACACAAACTGAACCGTACATGCGTGTGTCCGTACCCGTACTCTGTTCCTGCTGACTCATCCTCCTGCGGCTACTCCCGACTCCCCTACTCCATGTGCCCCCCTTGAAAAATGATGACGTCCATGTCATCTGCACTCTCGCTCTGCGCCTCTCTCCTCTGCAGCTCTCCCGATGGCCCATCTGACACAGCACAACTCGTTGTGCCGTCTTCTTCATCTGGGCGGTCCCCACTCCTGGCCTTCTCTTCTTCTGTCCATTCCCCAGTGTCCGCAACGCCTTCATCTCTACCCTCGTCTCCTTTCCTTATGCTTCCCTGTAGCTTTTCCATGTACTTTTGTTGATCTTCGTACAGCCATGTTCCTTCCCTCGGTATGAAAGCTTGTAGGCGTCTCGCGTTAATTTCTCCCCTGATGGGAGTGCCCGTTAGCATTTCCAACCTGTATGAGTTTCTTAGCCATGCTACTATTCTATGAGGTTGCGACCACTTAGGCAGAATTTTTCGTTCTGTCTTGAACGTGTAGTCCAGGTCGCTCCTATATATTTGCACAAGTTGTCCTTGTGTGAAAACGACCTCTGCTTGGTGTCGTTTTAGCACTTGGTGGTCGAAGGTTGTTTTTCTCTTGATCGTGTGCCTGATGGCTTCGTCGTATCCATCGAGCCGCTGTTGTGCTACGTATGCCATGTGGACTGCCACGTCTGTACCAAGTGGTTCTGTCGTGCTATGGGTTAGTTCTGTTCATCTCGTGTCGACTACCAACCCGAGCAGGAGCTCTTTCAGCATGAACTTGAGGGATGGCAGTAACCGATTGTTCAATGCATGGACTGTGTCGTCAAGGTGATCTGGCCATGTTTTGGGAAGTTTATCCCAGTCATCATCTGTGGCCTCGTCTTTGCCTATGCTAGGTGCACACAGTCACTTGAGGATGTGGAGCAGTAGTTTGTTAGTACCTTCTACTAGTCCATTGATCCAGGGTGAGTAAGCTGCGACCACATGATGCGTGCATGACCACTTAGCACAGTACTCTCTGACCACCTCATTGTTGAAGTGCCTTCCCCCATCTGTCATAAACATTTCTGCTGGTGCGAAGTTGTTGAAGATGGCAGTTAAACTGTCAATTGTCGTTTTTGCCATTCCTGCCATCTTGAACTTCGTTACCCACAGATGTTGGGAGAAGGTATCTAGGAAGAGGCCCAGGGTATGGTACCCGCCCTTTCCTGTTGGCATCGACAAGTAGTCCCCCACCAGTAGTTCAAAGGGGTGCCGTCACGTTATTGGTTCGAGTAATGCATTTAGCTTTGGTGCCCCAAAGCTCTTGCATTTCGTGCACTCTTGTATTGCCCTCATTACTGAGGTGTCCAACTTCGGCAAGTAATATTTATCTGTGAGTGCAATTTTTAGTGCGTCCCTACCCCAATGTCCTCCTGTTTCGTGTAGGTACTTCGCTTTTCTGTAGGCTTCTTCCCATGTGATGCATTCTACCTTGTGCCTTGGTCTGATGCTTGTGCCACCATGTATTCGCCACAGTTTGCTTTGCTCAATCAGGTATTGCATTGCATGGTGCCTTGCCCTGCTACGATCCCTTACTGGAGCGTCAGTATCTGTGTTGAGAATGGCGTCAACTACCTGTAGGAATAGCAGTTCATGCTTGAAACGTTCTCTTAGGTCCTGCTTGTCCTGCGGGAGTTTGCTGACGATGAATATGTCGTTTATCAGCCCTGACGTTGCTCCCGGGTCTGGGCTGACTGTCCACTGTTCGTCATCCCCATCTGTATGTTCGGCATCATCCCATTGGTGACTTAGTCCATCCACTACCACATTGAGGCGTCCTGGGACGTGTTGTACTGCTACTATGTTATGTGCGATGATCCTGTCTCTCCACCTTGCATGCACTGCTGGTATGTTGTTGTTGGATAGGACGTCCTTGAGTGCCTTGCAGTCGGTTTCGATCTCGACCAGGAAGCCCCATATCGTGTCCAAAAAGCAGTCTAGGCTGAATTTCAGTGCAGCGAATTCCAGTAAGAATGGTTTGTAATTTCTCTCAGCTTTTGACGTTCGTTTCGATGCGAACGCTATTGGGACAGTCCTGTAGACTGTTTTGCCATTCGGAGCTTGGATTTTGACCTTCTGTGTTAGCACTGCACCAAACCCTTCCTGACAGCCATCCGTTGTTACTATGAACGGCGTGCCATCATATCTTGGTGTGTGTAACATCGGTTGGCTTGTTAGTGCGACCTTTAGCTTCAAGAAGGTTTCCATGTGTTGCTGTTTCCATTTGTCTGTTAGCTTGTAGTTGTTCATCGCTCTGTGGTATGCAGCCTTTGATACTGGCTTTGGGACTTCTATGTCCTTGATGAGGTCCTGCAGTGGGCTTTCCATCTTGGCATATCCTTTGATAAGGTCCCTGAAATGTCCTGTAAGTCCTAGAAACGACAGCAGCTTCAATGCTATGTCCGGTTGTTTCCAGTTGACGATCACTGACAGTTTCGCTATGTCTGGCTGGACTCCTTTTGGGCCTATGGTTGCTCCTGCGAACATCGTTTCCATCATGAACAACCGACATTTGGTCGGTGACAAGGACAGATTGTACTGCCTGCAGCGCATGAATACTCGTCGTAGTTTTGCTAGCATTCCTCCGATGAAGTTGTCTCCACATCCGCCATCATCTACAAAAAGCTCCAGTACATCGTTGACTAGCATGTCATGGAGACAGTTTGTTGCCGTTGCAGAAAACACCATTGGTGCTCCTGTCCATCCCATTGCCATTCACTTATACCAGAAGTATCCCCATCCATCCATGAAGAATGTGAAATATGGTCGCCACTTCTCTGGGATTTTGACAGCATAGAACCCTGATGCGAAGTCGAAGACTGACATGTACCAATGTCCACTCAGCCGCTGCTGTTTGGCTCTGATATCTCCTTGGAACATGGGGGGCAGTTGCATAGCCTTGTTTAGTTCCGCAAAGTTTTGCGTTACCCTCCACTTCGGTAATTCGTTCTCTGTCTTCATTATTTCTTCATTGGGTTCCAGTACATCTGGGTGCTCTTGGAATGGATGCTGCATGTTTGCTTCCATGCATTGTCTATTCAGTTCCCATTGCAGGTCTTCCAGCATCACATTACCATAGTTGTCATGCGCTTTCTGCGTGAGTACCGTCGGTGCGACATGTTTAATGCTTGGTATGTCGGCTTGCTCTATCAGATCCATGGCTAGCATTTGCTCGAGCCACTTGTTCATGAACTTCCATTGCAGTGGGTTCATTGGTCATTGGTGCACCATGGTGCGGAATGTCATGTCGCTCAGGATGTTCAGCTCGATCTTTGCTCTGGGTATGGGCAACACTTCACTGATTGAACATGCGAACACGTCTGCGAACTCAGTTAGCAGTTTGACCACTTCACCCCTCTCTTCGTCGGTTAGATCGTCGCCGATCTTGACATTTTTCACTATGTACTCGACCCGTTTCGGGTTGAAGGGGTCCATTTGTCACGTGAAGACGTTGGTGTGGTCTTCTGCGCTCGTTTCCTTTACGTCGGTGTTGTTTGTTGCTTTTCGTGTTGCATCGCTGCACGTCATGACTGCCAATTGTTGGGGGTTTTCGGCAAAATGGTTGTGCAGTGTCGCTGTTGTGTTACCGTCCATAATGGTTACTTCGTCGGATGAATAGTCATGCACTGCTTGGAATGCCTTTAGTAGTGGTTTTCTGAAGAGAAAGGACCATCCCCCTGCCACTGCAAGCATTTCACAATTTTTCTTGAGAAAACATGCTGAAAAAATTGAAGAAAGAGATACTCTTTTTTGACACATGTTTTCAAAGAGAAAAGGCAATAATAACACTTTGTTTTCTTTGCATGGTTTACTAAAAAACATTGATTGATGCTAATACCCATTAGTGAAGAACCTAATGGGCATTACCATTAATTCATGTTTTTTGGCAGAAAAGACAAAGAAAACATTACATTATATTCACCTTTTTTCTTTGAAAACAGCTGAAATAAAAGAGTATCTCTTTTTTCAATTTTTTCAGCATATTTTGGAATGAAAAATTGTGAAATGCCTGCAGTGTGCACTATCGAAGACTTCAAAGGTTCCTGTTACTTTGGTTCCTTTCACATTTATGGTACCTTTCCACATCGCTTCTGATGGTACCACTGCTCCATTTGCCATATGCAGTGTTTGCGTTGACGGTGTCCAACCTTTTAGGTTGTGTTTGATTGCATTGAACGTCGATGCTGCCATAGCGCCTGTCATTGCTCCATCATCAAATAGCACTTGGACTTGTATCCCCATGCCGTCTGGGTTCTTGAGTATGATCGGGTGCATGAATGGGACAGGTTTGGTTGCCGTATCTGATGTGTGACTCTGTGTTTCGCATATTGCTGAATACAAGTCGATCGTGCTCGATTCGTTGTGCGGTACATGTGAGTCATTCAATACTATCGTAGATATGCTGAGTGCCTGGGTCGTTGTGCTGTCCTTCACAGCGACCCTGTCTCGTTTCCCTGCTCATCTAAGGTTACGAGTCTGATGTTGTATGAGCTACTCCTATTGAACGGTCCAAGGGTCCTGTTACACAGCGCTCTCCATGCTGTTTCATTGCAGCTTAACTGCAATGCATCTCCCTCTGGGATTGGACAGTTCTTGCTCCTGTGTCCATGTGTACCACATCTGAAACATTCTCCCAAGCAGATCGTCGCTGTGCCCGGTTTGAGAGGGTACGACGTACTCTCTGTGATCCGCATTGCTTCTCCGTGCTTCGCAGTCCACGCTGCGAGTCGGGCTAGGTACTTCTTTTGTCTGTCTTCATCGGCTTGTTGGTGGGGGAACTGTTCCAGACCCCTGCATACTATTTCCTTGGTTTCCTCTGTGGGCGGCGCGAATGGTGTGCTACGTCTTGGTGTTTGCTGGAGAGCGAATCTTGTGCTGGATGGCACCATTGTGGATGGTATACAGGCAGTGGTTCGAGACATTGCGACTTGGCCTATCGTGAGGTGCTGCAGTTGCACCGTTATATCTGCGGTTGTTGCCTGCTTCAACGCCTCCACCCTTTGCGTCAGCTTCTGGTCCCTCGCCTCTTCGTTCTTTCTCCTCTCCTCTATGTCTTCCCTTTCCTGTTTCAGCCTCGACGTGTTCAGTTCTTTCACTGCTTTGATAAACATTGCCCAGTCCTTGTATTCGTCATCTAGCAGTTTTTGTACAGCCTTAGGCAGTTGCTTCTTGACCTGCCAGATTAGAGTTGGGCCGGTTTCAATCCCTGCTAGCATCACTAGTTCCCAAGCTTCCTCTGCCCACTTCACATGTGCCCATACTTTTTGCCTTCTGATCATTTTGGTTGTTCTGACATCCTCCTCTACCATCTTGTGTGCCAGCAGCTCCGCTTGGTATTCCTCTGACGTTTGTGTGGCACTTTCGATGGGTGGCCATCTAGCGTTGTATGCTTGCAAGAAGTCGCTCCATGACATTAGTTGCGTTCCCGTCAGGCTCACGTACCACTTTTCTGCAGGTGACCCCATTCCTAAGTAGTTCAACAGTGCTGTTATTTTTTGGGTATCAGTAGCTTGGGGGTTCGAGAACATCATGCTTCTATTGAATGCCTTTATGAAGTCGCTGGCATTCTCCGATGTTGACCAGTCCCCATAGAACAGTGGGACTATTTCCGCCATGATCCTTGGGCATGCTGGTACTGTTGTATTGGTTGGCGGTACCAGTTGTGTTGGTTGGGTTTGGCAGGGCAGTAGGATTGGTGTTGGTGGCAGTGCTGGTGGGACGTTGGAGACTGTGGATGGTACTGTGAGGGCTCGTCCTCTTCCGTTGGCTGGGATTACTGATATTGGTGGCATCGGTAATGGGCCTGTGGGGTGCGGTCTGTAGTATTCGTCTGCTTCAGAGCTCGGCGACTCTGCTCTGGGTGGTGGTAGTCCATGTATAGACGTGAGTACCTGTGGTGATGTGGGAGACTGTGGCTCCGATGGGAACAGATATTCGGTGTCTGTTGGCATTGTGCCTAACGGTGAAGGGACAGCCAGTGGGGTGCTAGGATTTGTGGGCAGGAAGCATCCCCACGAATCACGTTGGGGAAGTCTACGAGACAGTTTGGTTAGTTTGAGCAGGGTTGGGTGCTATGTAGCTGGTTTTATCTCGTTGTTCACGTGTAGTACATGCGGTGGCAGCATGCTGTGGGTCAGTATACGTATTTATTCAGTGGTTTGGTGGTTTGGTGTTTCGGTGATACTCGGTGATGCGGTGATACAGTGCTGTTGTGTGGGATGGATCTACTCTCGTCACCACGTTGTAGCAGTGGATGGTGATGATCCCTGCTGGATATGACACAAACTGAACCATACATGCACGTGTCCATACCCATACTCTGTTCCTGCTGACTCATCCTCCTGTGGCTACTCCCGACTCCCCTACTCCAATGTGATATATTATGTAAGCACTAGCAAGCATTACTGTCCAAAATACATGTTGCATGCTATAGATTGCATCCACTGTGACAAAAGGTGCAAAGCTATTGCAATGCATAGGCCTCAGTAATGTGCCCATAAAGTCACAGCCACTGCACTCCTGAACTCATAAAGACCATCAATGGAAAGCCAGGACCAAGGGTTATGAATGTCTCACCTACCACATTGGCACAGCCCCACCCATTTCCAAGCTATATCCCACACAATCAAATTGTTGCAACAATTGCAACAGTTTTGTTCCTCACTGTAAGTCACCTGGCCACTTCATCTCATGCTCACTGTGCTGATGCTGTCTGTCAGTTAGCATTGATTTCTTGACTCCATGCAAGTCACTGAACTTGCTACTGAGCTTGTCATCACCCCCACCACTGGTATCCTCAGCCTTATCAGGCTCCTTTGGGTGTCTCTCCAAATGTGGTATGTGGGCTTGAACCTCTGCCATGTTGGCACTAATCACCCTTATCACCAGTGTTGTCATCTTCAACCTGACATCTGGGCTATTCCCCCATCCAACTCTAGGAGATATAAGCACCCCCATCCCATGAGCCTTGTCAGGTGGTGTATTTCATGTAGGGTACCTTTGGCAGATTTGCCATGGGTGTTGTGATGCCCATTTGCTTTGTTTACATGGCAACTTGTGTTCCATGATCATACCACTATATATTCACCCTGGTGGCTTGTTCTGTAGTGTAGAATGTTTGGCTTGTAAAGTGGAGGGTTTGGCATGCATCCCTGGGGGATCAGGTATGTTGGCAATTGTCTTTCCATTCATTGGGATGTGCTCATTGCATTTGGTAGACATGTTTTTGATAAAGCATCCACACCTATACCTAGTGGCATTGTCTGCAGGCTCAGATGCCTCAGAGATCCACTCAGGTGACTTTGACTTTCTGCAACCTTGTTGGCTGCATGCTGACTCCTCTTGTCAGCTGCTTGAAGTGTGGTTGCATGTTCATCATGCCATTTTGGTTCTGTAATCCCAGTCTCAACCACCAGTGAGCAACCCTCTGTCTGCTGTGCATCTATGATCTCTGTCTCAGGTTCCAGATACCCAGTTGGAATCTCAGTCTGGGTGTTTGGGCTGTCTTGGAGGTTTTTGTCCTCCACTGGTAGGTTGTTTGTTATGCGCTGGATATCTCACCTGCCGAAAGTGACAAGCGTTGGCACTGAGGCTCTAAAGGGGAGCAACAGCATGCTTGTGATATTCCAGGGTTAACCTCAGGGGCTTAATAGTTTTACCCCCTCTATGGCCAGGCAAGCAGTTCTGAGGAGTGGTTTGCAGAGAAATGCTATCCTGGTTGCAAGGTAGCTAAAAGTTGGGATATACAGGCGAGTCCCTACTCGTATATATACTACCACAGACTGTTTGGCGGTCTTTGGGTGAGTCACATAGAGAATGCGCTCGTGGGAGCAAAGACACATTGAGTCAGCGATAGAGAGGACAGCCTGCGTACCAACTATAGGTCCAGGGTAAAGGGGAAGACGCGTAAAAGGAAATAGAGTCCGAAAAAGGGAAATGACTCGTCGCAGAAGAAATAGAAGGAGAAGACGAGTCATGTCAATCACGAGGGCCGATTGGAGGGAAGGGGGAGGCCATATAAGGAATGGTGTATAGTAATCGTCTGTAAAAGGGAAATAGAGTTCGTGTAGGTGTCAAGAGACGTGTCACGTATACAAGCGTGAGAGAATCGTCTAAAAAGGAAAAAGGAAGTGTGTTCGCGTATCATTACCCCCCTCTCAAGGCCGAAACACCGGAGAGGCGAGTGAGTTTGAGGGTAGAAAGCTCGATTTTAAGTCAGGAGCTCGACTGCGAGGTCGGAGGGAAATTTTAATGATTGCCTCGTCATAAGACAGAGGGGTTTGTGGGGGATCGATGACGATACGGCCTAGGCCTTGTTCTTGGCAGCACGGTTCCTGGTCGAGTCCAGCGAGATCCTCTGCCATTAGCACACCCAATGTGGCCAAGTCTGGTGCAATCATAGCAGTGCATTCCCCAGAAGGGGCTGCTCCAGTCGATTTGGAGTCTTCCAGACAGGGTCTTTGGGAGGTCGTCATCGTAAGGGATGACGAGGAACAAGCTGGAGAGGTGAGGAAGGGGGAAGGGGGACCATGCGTTCAAGGCGTATGGTAGGCGTAGAGCTCGTACAGCTGAATTGAAGTAGGCAGAGTGTAGGAAATTTCTCCAGTCCATGTAGCCAACGTCTCCACCAAGGGATCATTCGGTGAGAAGGCTGGCTGTGTGGTCGAGGAGAGTTTTGACTCCTTCGAGCTGTACAGAGTGCCTGTTGGAGGCGATGTCGTTGTCGAGTCCATATGTGGAGGTGCTGTCGGTTGAGTTCGAAGACGAGCTAGTGCTCATTGATTCCCGTTTGAGGCTAGTTCCACGAGGCATTGTAGCTCATCCCTGGTCCAGTCCTCCTGGTTCACAACCCTCTGGCCGATCTTCTGTCCACGACGGTGGAGATAGTCCGCTGAACTGAAGATCCGCTTCTTGGCTCGTTGTGAAAGAAGGTTGAGGTCCAGGAGATTCTGGGCTCTTGCCCTTGTGGCATCCGAGAGAAGATGCTGGGTCAGAGGCTTGAGCAGAGGTGGGGCGAAAGTCTCGAAAGGACTGCCAAAGGGTTTCTCTGAACTCCATGAAGGCCAGGTTCACCATGGCACGTTGGATGTCCCCTACATCGTCGATGTTGTCTCCTGTAAACAGGTCAAGGTCTACCTTTTTGGAGACGTGTCCGGCGATGGTTTCGGTTGTGTTGAAGATCTGGGGGACTCGAGCCGCTATGAATTCTGAACCTCGGTAGATTTGAGACAGCATCTGTAGGCGGTCATGGTGTTCACCTGCTCTCCAGCCAAGTGAGTCCCAGTGCTCGAAGTTTTCGAGCACCTGCAGAATATGGAGGAGTTGTTCCGCCGAGGGTACCAAGCATGTCTTGGCCTCGGTGGGGGAGTCGACCTCGGGTGCAGTTTGTCGCTGGGTGAGTTTGGGGGCGACATTTGCAATGGGTGCGTCAGGGGTCTCGTTGGTAGAGGTTGTCTCGTTATCAGCGGTTTGGGAGACTGGGGAGGAGAGGCGACTGGCAGTAGGGGTGTTGCAGGAATGATAGGAGCCAAGGGGTAGGTATGGTCTTTCGGGTAGGGCAGATGGGTAGGGGGCGCTCTTAGCGATTCTGGCCCTTCACTTCCCCTTGGTGAGGGAGAGCAAACGAACCGTGAACGTGGAGTGGGGGTTCAGAACGGGTCCTGGTGCACCAGAGGTGACCTGGTCCCAGTGTTCCTGAATTGCTGTGATGTTTCGATCTGCTGGTAGGTGCTGTAGCGGGGGAGGTGGTGGAGAGGCGGAAAAGTCGTAGTCATCGGAGAAGGCGATATGGGAGTTCTTGTAGTCCGATAGGGTAAATTCATCGAAGGAGGAATAGTGTTCAGAGTTTTGTTCATGGGCCATGGGTGAGAGGAAGTCTGTTGCGTCTCTGGTAGGAGTGGAGGATTTCGAGGGCGTTATATAGGTTTTCCTCTGGCTCCCAAGTGTTAGAGGAATGGCCATACCCGGTCCATTTGACCAAGTATTGGTAAGTTTGTTGTTTGGTTGTTCCTCTGGGCACAGAGATGCGTCTTTGATTTTTCCTTCTCGAGCCCATGACTCGGTGTTTGAGAATGTTCTCGACTTCCCATTCAGGAAGGTCGTCGATCAGGTCCGGTAGGGGTGGTGTTTCGGCTCTTCCATATTCGTCGTTTTCTTCGAAAGGGTAGATCTGTGACATGTGGAATACTGGATGTATTCGCCACATATCAGGGATCTTGAGCTGAACAGCCACTGGCGAAATTACTTTCGTAATTTCAAAGGGGCCAACCCGTCGGGGTGCCAGCTTCATGCTCGGGATGTCCCTTTTAAGGGTGGATGCATCTAGCCAAACTAGATCTCCTTCCTTCAGGGCGGTGTAAGGTCCCTTGCTTCTGGCTTTCATTACTTCTTGCACTGCCTTGTGAGCTAGAAGTGGCGAGTCCCGATTGGCGGCTAGTTTCTGCATGCGATCGTCGACTGCGGGCGCATCTGTTGGTTGTGACACAGAAGGGTAGGGCGCTGGGTCGTATCTGTAAAGGAGGGAATAGGGGGTTTGTTGGTGGACGGAATGGACCCTGGAATTGTGTGCGAACTCGGCCTGTGGGAGGTACCGAGCCCAGGCTTCTGGTCATGCATCGCAGTACATCCACAAATAGGTTTCGATCTCTTGATTTACGTGTTCGCTTTCGCCATTGGTTTGAGGGTGATAGGCCGTGGAGAGTTTTTGTTGGATCCCCAGGGCGTCATAGAGTTTGGTGGTGAATGCGGAGGCGAATTGTGGACCCCTGTCCGATATTACGGTGTCGGGGATGCCGTATCGAGGGTACACATAGCATAGAAAGAGATTTGCCAATTCCACGGAGTCGCATGTTTTCTTGCATGGAACGAGGACCACTGCTTTTGTGAGTCCTTGGTCCATGATGGTAAGAATGGAGTCGTATCCTTCTGACTCCGGAAGATCCGTCACGAAGTCCATGGAGATTTGCTTGAATGGGAAAGGGTTTTTCGCCGTGTCATTAGGAGTGATGGGAGGCATGAGAGGGTGAGTGATGACCTTATTGGCTTGACAGCCAGGGCATCCCTTCACGTACTCTCTTACCTGTTTCCACATTCCGGGCCACCAGACTTCGTTCTTCATCTTCCAAATCATTGCTTTCACTCCAGGGTGTCCAGCCGCTGCCAGATCATGGTTATCCTGGAGATACTCGCATCAGAGGGGAGGAGGAATGTAGAGGCGACCGTCGCGTCGCTTGGTTTGATCATTCTCCTCCTTTATTGCGTCATTCTTGGTAAGAGTCTTGTCTTTTGGTGTTGATTCCTTTATTTTGCTGAATAGTTCTTGAGAAATCGCGTACACTCCTCTGTCCAACCGTCATACATTGCTGGACGACGTTTTATTGAGGTTAGAGGTTTGGGTGGAAGGGAGTGACAATGAAAGAGTGTGGCTCTTCTCTTGAGGTTTTCGAGGTGTAAGTGGGGCTTCTCCTTTTCTTTCCTTTCCCTTCAGCTTCTGCGCATCGGTAGAATTCGGTTTAGAGGGAGTTTTTGCCAGTTTTGAGGGGGTAAACGGGAGTTTCACCCCCCCCTCAAGCCACAATGAGTCCGGTAGTACTGTAGTCATTGGGGAAGGGTCGGCGGAGTAGTCAGGGCATCGGGAAAGGGAGTCCGGGATAGTCATTAGTTTACCCAGTTTGTGCGCTAGCTGAATAGGGAAATCTTGAAGGAAAGTGGCCCATCATGTTTGCCTTTGGCTGAGTTGTTGCGGTGACCGATAATAAGTGAGATTTTGGTGATCAGTGTACACCGTAGTAGGGGTGACAGGGGATATGAGGTAATGTTGCCATTCTTCGAAGGCTCGTATGATGGCCAGGAGTTCCAGGTCATACACCTGATAGTTTTGTTCTGCCCCGATCAAGCTTCTCGAGAGGTAGGCACAGGGATGGAGTTCGCCGTCCTTGAATTGTTGGCAGAGGACAGCACCAGTGCTGACGGCCGAACCGTCAGTGAAGAGGGTAAATGGTTTCGAGAAGTCGGGGAGGCGCAGAACTGGCTGGGAGCACAGCGCTTGCTTAAGCCACTCAAAGGCGTTGGCTTGCTCCATGTCCCATTTATAAGGGACGTTCTTTTTTGAGAGGTGATGAAGGGGTATGGCGATTTGGGAGAACGAGGGGATGAACTGTCGGTAAAAGTTGCAGAATCCCAGGAACTGGCATAGTTCATGAAGGTTATTGGGGGTTTTCCAGTCCTTGATTGCTGCAAGTTTGGTCTCTGAGGGTTTGATCCGTCCTTGTTCGATTAAGAAGCCCAGGAATTCGACTTCTTCTGTCTCGAAGGTACACTTCGAGATTTTCAGTCTCAGTTCCTCTTTTAGGGCGATCACCAAGAATTCTTCCGTGCGCTGATAAAGTTCTTCCTTTGTCTTCATGTGGATTGTGACGTCATCCATAAAGATGACGAGCTTCTTCGAATACATCATGTCAGCAAATGTAGTCTCCATGTACCGCTGGAAAGTCGGTGGGGAGTTGCATTGCCCAAAGAACATGACTGTGGGTTCGAAGAGTCCTCGTGGGGTGATGAATGCTCCTTTCCACTCATCACCCTCCTTTACCTGAATGTTTGTGAATCCCCAGCAAATGTCAAATTTCGCAAAATATTTTGACTCGGCCAGCTGGTCAAGAAGGGATTTAACATCCGGCAAAGGATAGGAATCCTTTATTGTATATTTGTTGAGTTCGTGGTAGTCTTGTACTAGCCACTTCTTTCCATCCTTCTTTCTGACGAAGAACACTGGAGAGGCTTGTGGAGATTTCGATTTCTTGATTTTTCCTGTGTTCAGGTTTTCTTCCAAGAACTCGTCCAGTGCTTGTAGTTCTTCTCGCGAAAGGGGGTAGATGGGTGCTTTCTTGGGTTTGAAGTCATCCATAAGTTTGATTTCGTGATCGAGGTATGGGTGACAAGGAGGTAATGGGGTGTCTTCTTCAGAGAAGACCCTTTGATATTTCTTGTAGCGCGCCGGAAGTGCGACATCCTCTTTCTGGATGGTGGCTTCGAGTTGTGTAGATATGGAGGTTTTCCAGAGCATTACGAGTTCTTTGTCTTCGTAGTCTTCTTCATCCGATGACAGGTTCAACTCCCTGAGACAGGGGTCTCCGAACCCGATCATCTTTCTCTTTTTCCAATTGAATATTGGGTTGTACTCGGCCAAAAAGGGCATCCCTAGCAGGATGTCTTCCCGAGATTTCAGCTCCATTTCAAAGGCATGAATCTTCACCAGTTTGTGAAAGATTCGAGCGTGGAAAGTGCAAATGTGGGTCACTTTCACTGCAAGCATTTCACAATTTTTCTTGCCAAAATATGTTGAAAAAATGGAGAGAAGAGATACTCTTTTATTTGGGCTGTGTTCACATAAAAAATGCAAATATAATATTTTGTTTTCTTTGTCTTTTCTGTGCAAAAAAATGAATTGATGGTAGTGCTGATTAGCTTCTATGCTAATGGGTATTACCATCAATCAATGTTTTGTGGAAAGTCATGCAAAGAAAAGAAAATATTATTTTTGCCTTTTCTCTTTCAAAACAGCTGTCAAAAAAGAGTATCACTTTCTTCAATTTTTTCAGCATGTTTTCTGAAGAAATATTGTGAAATGCTTGCAGTGTTTCTGTCTGCTCGGCCCTTCGAAGCTTCTCGCTGTCCAAGGATGTTTGACTCGAGTTCGTTTCAGATTGTATTTTGATACAATCCTCAGGTGAATGACATTGACTTCTGCACCACTGTCAATCACCGCCTTGATTTCTGCATCTTCCCGGTCGACCAAATACATGGACCCAAACAGAGAGGAATTTGAAATGGTTTTCGATTGCTCAAAGTCTGTATCTACAGAAGTAGATTTAGCAGTCCAAATTGGTCGAGCCGAAGTGATAGAAAATTGTCCAACTCCTCCCTGCGCAGCCACGGGGGAGTTTCTTAAAAATCCTTCTTGTTGTTCCAGATATTGTCGTCAGTGAGAGTATGGACTCCCACCATGTCTCTTTCTTCATCTTTCTCCAGTTCTTCAAGAAGTTGCCTGATCTGTTGACAGCAATCCTGTCAATCAGGGCTTTTCTTCTCTTTTGGGCATTCCACCCTTCGATGTCCGGTTTCGTTGCATCCCCAGCACGTGATTTCTCTGATCCACGATCGTGAGTTGCCTTTCTGGTTCCAGGACCACTTGGGCGGTCCACCAGAGTTTTGTCAGCGGTCCACATCCATCGCATAGGGATCTCTATCAGGTGCTCGATGGGGTCTTGAATAGTTTTGCCCCAGGATGCATCGGTCTTCTTCGGTTTGTCGACCAGTGAACAATCGAAGTTGGGAGAGTGCTGTTTGAGCCGCTGTGGCCAATTGGATCCATTCTGCCAGGGTTGTCGGGCAGGTATTGGTTTTGAGGATCCATTCATTCAGCTCAGCTTTGAGGCCTCATCTGTAAAAGACTCCTGCCTTGGGGCTTGTCTCCGAGAGCTTCACTCTGTTCATCGCATTTAAGAAGTCGGTGGTGTATTCTTCCAAGGTTCTTGTTCCTTGTCGAATGGCAGAGAGCTTGAGTAATGCCATTTGAGATACATCTCCGACCTTAAACATCTGGTCTAGTTTTGCTAGGAAACCAGCCCATGTGTCCACGATATGGACGGTGTCAAGCAGGAGGGATTTCTTGGTGTAATTCTCGGCCCAGGCTTGCGCTGAGCCCTTCGTCATGAAGGAGAGAGTGAAGCCAATCTTCTGTTTGGCCGTCCGGTAGATGTGAGAGTTGATGCCCAGATAAGTTTTGATTGAAGTGAGCCAGGCATCATACATGGCATGATTGCCATCATACTCTCATGGACGATTCAGGCTTAGTTCCTTTGTGGACCCCTCTCCAGAGTAAGAGTCACGTCCCTTTTCTTTCTCCTCGGGACCTCCTCCAGAGCCTCCGGGGTCTCTTGGTTTGGTTGGGATGGTAAAGTCCATAGTGGACAAATACTTCTCCCAGTACCACCTCACCAAGTCAGTGACGGGTACCTCTGTTTGTGATCCGAAAGGGTCACCCGACATCTCGATGTTGCGGTCTTGTAAGGGTTGGGTTTCTTGAAATAGGTCACCTCCGAGCGAAGAGTTCTCCTCTTCCTCCTTAGGCTGTCGGGGTGTGTTGAAGCGGGGGTCTTCTCCTGCAGGTGGGTTCGTCAACCCAAAGGCTGCAAAGACTCCTTTAGCTCCTTCGAGGAAAGATGGGGTCGGTGTGGACTCAAAGTCCTTGAGGGAAGGTTGCCAGTGAGTCAGGGATCCGGGGATGTGTGAAGGATCCGGTCCCAGGGCAGCAGGGGACCTCTCTTCCGGGGGATAGGGGTGGAAGCGAGATGAGGAGTGTTCTCTCTTGAGGGGTGAAGCAGATGTTCCAGAAGACGATGGTCGTTCCTTCTGCTTCTGTTCCTTTCTCAAGGGAACCGGGGGTCGGAATTTAGAAGAGGTTGTTGATCCTGTGACAGAGGGTGGCCTCTGAGGATCGGGTGGCATGCCTTGATGAGAAGACACGTTGAGGGGATGTTAAGGTTTGGTTTTGAACGAAGGCTGGGGTATTTCCCTCAGTGGTTCCTTGCGTTCGGGTTCTCTTTGAAGGGCTACAGGTTACTGTAGTGGGTCCCTTTCAAGGAGCGCTGAAGGGATAGAGAGTAGGCTATCGCTTCAGGGGTGTTGGGGAACTCGAGACTTCACTAGGGACGATTGTTGACCTAGGAAGACTTCGGTGCAAGCCAAAGTTCTCAAGAGGTTCATTTACTTCGGTAGAAGGAACTTTTAGCTTTTGTTACACGCTGGATATCTCACCTGCTGAAAGTGACAAGTGTTGGTGCTGAGGCTCTAAAGGGGAGCAACAGTGCACTTGCGATATTCCAGGGTTAACCTCAGGGGCTTAATAGTTTTACCCCCTCTATGGCCAGGCAAGCAGTTCTGAGGAGTGGTTCGCAGAGAAATGCTATCCTGGTTGCAAGGTAGCTAAAAGTTGGGATATACAGGCGAGTCCCTACTCGTATATATACTACCACGGACTGTTTGGTGGTCTTTGGGTGAGTCGCGTAGAGAATGCACTCGTGGGAGCAAAGACGCATCGAGTCAGCGATAGAGAGGACAGCCTGCATACCAACTATAGGTCCGGGGTAAAGGGGAAGACGCGTAAAAGGAAATAGAGTCCGAAAAAGGGAAATGACTCGTCGCAGAAGAAATAGAAGGAGAAGACGAGTCATGTCGATTGCGAGGGCCGATCGGAGGGAAGGGGGAGGCCATATAAGGAATGGCGTATAGTAATCATCTGTAAAAGGGAAATAGAGTTCACATAGGCATCAAGAGACACGTCGCATATACAAGCGTGAGAGAATCATCTAAAAAGGAAAAAGGAAGTGTGTTCACATATCATTGTTCTCCACCCCCTGCACTTCTATGACTTCAGTCTCAGGTGTCTGGTACCCAGTTTCAGTCTTGGCACAGTCATTCAGGCTGTCCAGGAAGCCCTCTTCTTTGCTAGGTGGATTTAATGGTTTGTCATGGCTGTCACAGGTGTCCTGAGCAGTTTCACCAGCTGTGCTCTACTTGGGCTGTGAGCTGCTCTGTAGCATGCCTTCCTCAGCTGCCAACCAGCTCTCTGGTCTCAGAATTTGACCAAAGTGATTTTTGAGATAGTCCCACTCTTTGAGTGGTGACTTCAGGTCCAGCATAGATGAAAAGATAGAGTCTGGAATTCCACAAATGATCATATAGTTTGCTGTCATATTTTGTTGTGTCCACAACTGGTCTGCAGCTCACCATGCTGCAACCTTGCCTTGTTCATCATTGGTCTGGGGTGACCAACCCTCACTGCAACCTTCTAGCTGTGCTGGATGTATGGGTTGTTTCTCTGACCTGACCAGGAACCCCATCAAGCCTTTGTCAGAAATGGTGCATAGGACCAAACTTGCATAAGTTATCCAATTTTGCCCATTGTGTGCAAGCTCAGGTAGGTAATCCATCCATCATAGTATCCAATAGCTTTCAAGTAAGGACAGTAGTACCTTGTTGAGTAGTCTCTTTTTGTTTGAGTCAACTGCAAGTTGCCCCACAATAAAATTTTCCTTCTGCACTATGTAGAGCTCATAACCTGTAGAAAAGGGCTGTAGGCAGCCTCAGTAGTGACTCAACTAATATATATTATAGTGTACCTGTAGGCAGCTATGGGTTATCAGTAAGTACTGGTAAAAGAATGTGTGAACATACCCTCAGTAGTGACTCAACTACTGAGGAAACAGTACCAAAATGTACTACTAAGTGCGCTCTAAGTGCTTATGTAAGCAAGTGAAAACTCGCACCAAATTATACATCACACAGAGGTGATTCCCACTGCCCTCAAACAACATACAGTCTCACACCCCTGGGGATATGACTGACATGATGAACTTGAAGGCAAAGAAACACAGACAGAGACAGGGGGATGTCCACTCTATACAAGATTCTCACTAGGCTCTAGTGAACGCTCTTGTGCAGAATGACATCAATAGAGCCTGTGGACTACCCTGCCTACATATCCATGCCACCAGCGGTAGCACCTCTCCTCCTTTTTCCCCTTGCTTCCTTCCACGCCTTTTTCCATGCGTTCGTCAGCTCACCCTTATTCCTCTCCCATACCTCGCGTATAGACTGTTCTGTAGCATCAGGGGACCTCTGCAATCTCCACTCTGTGCCAGACAAGGGAACTTGACTACTTGGATCCCGTGGAACGCCAGCATTGACGTGGGAACGTGGAAAGACGATAGACCCAGTTTCACTTCTCGCGTGCGTATGCATGAGTCTTGATGTCAAGTTCGAGTCTGGTGTACCAGGATAGGAGTAGGGTAATGACTGCACGAGGGGAAAGAGGAGCGGACGGGTAGAGTCCAGAGTAATACCTCTGTCCCCTTCGTGTCCAGGTTTCTTTACCGGTACCTGGTATTTCGAATTTAAGCCCGAGGACGGTTCTGAACTCGATGCAGTTACATGTGTCGAGGGTAATGTTGTGGCGGAGATGGATGAAGCACCTAGCACATCGTCCTCGAGCTCCAGATCGAGATCGAGATGGCTGAGAAGGGAGAAAGATACTGCGAGTTTTGTCAGGATCCTGCGCCATACGAAAGAAGAGTAACAAGTTTGTATGAATGAACAAGATGGAAAAAACATATCGATCAATAATCTGATACCAGTGGAAGACTAGGAGAAAGTACCAACTATTCGCAAAACGGCCAACACAAAAAGTGACATATATAGTCCGCCAAAAACGATAAGAATAGAGATACTTACGCTCTTCCTCTCTCGGCGCAAACAAATCTTTCAGTTTCGTCTTCGTTGGTACAGCTGCGGCGGTGGTATCCGTTTCCGGAGTCGCTGTCCTAGTATTGGCAGTCGCGGGTAGATGAGCGGTGGTCGGATGCGTATCTCCCATTTGGACATCTTCCCCAGTATTCCGCTGTGCCGGGTTAATAGACACCCTACCGACTCCACCCGTTCGCTCCTCCACCTCCCTAGTGAACGCGTGCTGAGGCGCTTCCTCAGTTTCGTCTTCAGCGAATGTACCTGCATCGACGACCATTTCTAAAAGCGCGCCGGTCAGATAGGTCGACTCCCATTTCGTTGGATCAATCATGCGTCTACGTGCTCGTAATGGTGGGTCCTTTGTCTTCCTCCCCTTCTTACCTTTTTCGCCTGACTGTCCCCGAGTTCTTTGCACACCTCCCGTAGCGTGCGTTGGCTCCAAAGGTCGCTCAGGCCTCGTCCTCATATGCCTAATAACTCTTCCAGAGGGCGGCATGGCCGAACCTGGCATCTTCACAGCGTCATCACGGGAGAGGGGTGTATCGAGTACGGGGGATACGACGACGAGCTGGAGTCTTTTTGAGCGGGTAGTACGAGGTGGAGGAGGTGGACGAGAGTTTAGATAATCGATGCTGAGTGCAAGTTGAGGAGGAATAAATAGACAGAAGGGGTGAAGGCATACCGTTGGCGATAGTCTGGCTTCGCCTCTCCAATACGCAATTTTGTACCCTTCCATGTGGACCCACTGAGCACGTTCATACCTGGATACACAACAAAGTCAGAACGAGTAGGACCTCTAAACGAGACATGTCCGTACATCTAGCGAGGTCCTTTTCCTTGCCCTCCAACGTGGCATATGCGAATGGTCTAGGGTCGCCCAGCGCATCCAACTTACCGAACCCGTCCAAGGACTTGACTGAACCAAACGTGGAGAGCCTGCGGTGGACGTCGGTGGACGTGATGGACGGTGTGAGTCCGGATATGTGCAGTCGTTTCGTTACCAGCGTTCCTTCTTTTGCCATCGTGTCATGGTTCATGACCGTGGTTGTCCCAATCTAGGCATCTCACCTAAACACTAGCACTTTTGTTGTAAGTCGCGTCTATTAGTACGAGGCCAGCTGGCCTAATAACAGACTTATCTCTCTTCGTGTCATCCAAGAATCCGTCTACATGTTTTGGAGGTAGTCTACCGCCTTCTCAATCTTATCGTTATTGTAAACAAGTTTTCGCACAGGTTCGGGTTCCACAATGCGTCAGCTATCGACAGTCTACTAGACAAGGACGTCTCGCTCGAGGCGATTTTGGACGAGGACGATCTACTACAGGAATGCAAGGCTCAGAACACGAGGCTTATTGACTTCTTCCAACGCACTGATGTTCTCAAGCGTTTGTTGGGTTATGTCACTGGACAGATTGAAGGTCATGAAGAGAGGGGACGTTTCAAGTACGTGACCCATTTCTAGCGCCCGTTCATCTCGCGTTTGATATCTGCGGTCATATAAGATATCCTTACGTTGCCACGGAAGTGCTCTGTAGTGAAATATGGTCCATCGTGGAGACTTGCGTCAATAATGCCGAAGAGCTGCTGGCACCGTTCTGGGAGACAGTCCTCGACAAGTCACCAGAAGATATGAAGACGGAAATGGTCATGGCATCTCACTTTGCCAAGGTAAACTCTGTCTTCCTCACCAAAACGCCTGCAGAGGTAAGTGACCCACGTCACTGTTCTATGCTGTCGTGTACCAGATACATCATATCCAGATGCTTGCCTTCATCCAATCTCAGCCGAAATCGTGAAGCGCTTGCTGCACCATGTCGAGGCACCTTCCATAGTGGACCTATTGGTTCGCATCGTCCAATTGGACGAACAGCCTGGAGGATCTGGTGTTCTAGAAGTATGCTCTTGCGAACTCCTCCGTTTATGGCTCACTTGACTTCGTACTCAGTGATTGTCCAGCCAAGAGCAGTTCGTCAATGCTAGACTCGGACGACGACATGGTGTGTTCGACTAAACGAGTTTGACGCGACCCGTACGATCAGCTTTATACCGCCAGACGGCGAGTTCGAATTAATGAAGTAAGTGACCTGACGCTTATCGCTTTTTGTATCGATCATATTCTCTCAGGTATCGGTGTACGTCGAACGTCAAGCTTCCGTTACGCGTCATTCCGACAGTGAACGAGATGGCCACGACGCAAGTGTCATATACGGTGACTGTGAAAGCAAACTTTGGTTCTAAGCTGTCGGCCACCAATGTCATATTGAAGATACCCACACCCCTAAATACGACGACGGTGGATTGCAAGGTAGCAAATGGTAAAGCCAAATATGTTCCTGCAGAGAATCTCGTTGTATGGAAGTGAGTTGTCAGGTTTTGAAGGATGTTCGAGCTTTATTTCTCTCTCAGAATCTCACGAATACGAGGTGGCCAGGAGTGTACGTTCACGGCGACGGCTGATCTGACAACTACTACTGTTCGACAAGTGTGGGCGCGACCCCCGATCGATGTCGACTTCCAAGTGCTGATGTTCACTGCCGGTCTGATCGTGCAATTCCTCGAGGTGTTTGAGAAGAACAACTACTACAGTATTAAGTGGGTAGGGTATCTCACTAAAGCGAGTGGGAGCTACCAGATTCGGGTAGGCCTTTCGGTTTCCTGATAGGATTTTGAGACTCGCCTGGAGCAGTTCTGACGGTTCTGAGGTATTTGTGGGTCGGCTAGTTGTTCTGCTACGTGTTACCTTACAGATTGTTTTTCTTAATGATATACCGTTCTTCTTTGGAAGTATGCGTAGGTATTTCTATGTTATGTTCCATAGCAGGGCGCTATGACGGCCTTGTTGATTCTATACAAGGTCGCAGGTTCACTAGTTTCTACCGCCCATGCGGGGAATGACATTCAACAGGGCCTGCGGATCACCCTACCGACACCATCCTCTTCGCGCGCCTCGATATCCCAAAGAGACTTGCAAAGAACATGCATTCCGCTGCGATACCTTGGTGGACCCATGCGAGCATGTCGCCGGTGTAGCGGATGGGATCGTGTACGTGGAGCTCGATGGGACGCGGGAGACTGGAGGGCCCTCTACGTGAGAGCATGTTCAGGAAGAGGTTGAGAAGAGTGTGTTGATTGGTTTGGGAGAGGACTGTAAAAACTTCTCTAGGGATTAGGAGTAATAGCGTGAACTACGATACAAGTGTGAGGGGGAGGGGGAATATACGAAAGGGGCTGTGGTCATTGAGAAAGACGTCGTGCGGACTCCAGCATCGTAGGACTGACTTCGAGATGGTTCTCTGAACCCAACCTACGGAACTCGTAGGATCGATAAATCTTTTCGTACTCTTGTTCGAGGTAACATGACGTTGTCGACTTGATGTCCATTGTGGACATTAGTATGTCAAGCAGCCAAAACTAACCCTCGATGGGGCGTAGGAGAACGGACTCCAAGGGCTTACCCTGCCTTTCAGGGACCATACTCTCCGGACACGGAAGCCCTGCAAACAACGCGCATACGCGCTGCCTTATCCATTGCAAGGAAGAGTGTGTGGCGATGGGTTTGCGCGTCTCTACTTGATGTCTACGTGTCAGTCAGTTCGCAGTGAGGGGTGGGGTGGCAAAGAGTAACTGACCTCTCTTGTTGCAGGCTCTCGGCATGTTCAACGATCGACTCGCTGTTGCTGTTGACTTGAGCTGTACTTCTGCTTCGTTGCAGTACAGGCATGCATCTCGCCGACGAGACCCTCCAAGTCAGGTCGCTGTTTCCGACGGCATATTGTCCGCAGAATCCACTACCGTCATGCTGTGCGTGCGCCACAGTGTAGCGATGGTAGTGATGGCGTCTAATTTCGAACACCACCACTTCCTCGTTTACACACTCAACCTCAAACTAAAGCCCAAACCTGTGATACTACTTCCCAATGGCCAGAACGCAGTCAAACAAACGTCGTATTTTCGGATTCGTGAAGACATCCGACTCAACAGCTGGCCTTGCCTCGGTTTGTAACCATCCTTTCGCCAAGGTATATATACTTATCGATCTGCAAAAAAACCAGTCGGCAGGACGATCTGATGCTCGTGCAGGGCATTCAGCCGTTATGTCTGAAACATCGAGCATGGCCTCTCCAAGTAGGCTTGCCAGAATGAAGCGCTTCTTCAACCGATCGAACCAAGGGTCTTCGTCCGTTACTGCGGCGGAAAGTCGCTGATACACTGACTGGCGAGGGAGCTCAGGACCATCAGGAACAGTCTCAGCCACCTCCAGATCAGGAGGTATGAGATCTACCCTATCCAATTAACCTGATGATGCATGATCCATTGAGCAGGCCGTCGCAACAAGTACCAGTGGCGGGGCGCAGGGGCACCACCCCACAATGCCGAACAAGGACGTATGTAATCTGTGATGTCCAGATACACGATGATGGAGTAATTCTGTTGGACAGGCTGAAAACTCGATCGCCAAACAAGAACGGGAACCTATGCTAACCTCGGCTGGTAAGGATATCGATGCCGCAGTAAAACAGTTCGACGGCATTCATCCAATCCCGTGCTATTGCACAAGTTGCTGTACGCGCTGTCGATAACGCCAATACTACATTCTCTGGGTTCCAAAATCTGAGTGATACGTATCTCAAGCCTTTTAAAGTTTTCAATCTAGTGGTTTCCACTCTTGCCAACGTAAGTATTTCATGTTTTTGCATCCACACAATAACCGCACACGTACATCAGGTCCACCCTTATGCACAGGCTGCGCTAGGGAATCTTAACTGCAGCTTCTCAGGTTCGTATCCATTTACTACTGGCATTTTCGTATCGTATCTTACATGATCGTCTACAGCTGGTTATCAATCAAGCCAACTTAGACCAGGCGGTGTTTGGCCTCCTCGACGCGGTGCAAAGCGTCTACGCATTTCTTACGGAAGACGAAGGCATCAACAATATCGACACAATGAGAGATACGCTCGCGAAGATTGCACGAGCGATAAGCGACTCTACCCTGCTTTATCAGCAACTATTCTGCCACGAAAAGCTTCTGTGGGTTATGTATATTCTAATCTTGGCTTCCATATCTTGACACAATATGTGTCCAGGGACAAGGACGGGAAAGAATGTTTTCTCCGAGACGCAGACTGTCGTAGATGTCTATGTGAAAAGCCTAGACAGCCTCATGCAACAGTACCGTGATCGTGCCGTTCGGGACATTCAGGTTAACACATACCACATAAGTGAAGACTTGACTCGCATATCTGTAGATTTGAATCGCATATCCGAAGGCTTGAATCGCATATGTGAAGACTGCAATCTCGACGGTATGGCCTACGCAGATGGCGCGGGCCTCAACCTGACGAAGAAATGCCTCGACGGTACGAGGACAGAGATTTTGCGGGAGATCATGAACTGGATTCACGATCCTGACGATAACGCCCCACGCATCTTGTGGCTTCATGGGCAGGCTGGAAGGGGAAAATCGGCCATTGCTCATACAATTGCATCGTGGATCGAGGATGTGGGAGGACTTGGGTCTTGCTTCTGTTTTGCCTCGTGACCGACAGACTGAACGTCGGGAGGAGAAGATTTTGACAACAATTGCTTGTGACCTGGCCGACCGAGAGCCAGCATTCCGGCGCGCGCTATCGGACATAGTCGCAAACAAGCGCTCATTGAAGACTACACCTGACGTGACGCAACAGTGGCGGCGACTCATTTTGGAGCCGTTGTCTAAGGTTGACGGGATGATCGTTGGGAACGTGGTGGTGGTGATAGATGCACTGGACGAAAGTGGGCAGGATACCTCAAGGGAGCACATCCTATCTCTACTCACATCGGCGGAAGCGGCCCGCCTTCCCTCAAACTTTCGCATCTTTCTGACATCCAGACCACTGCCCGATATCGAACGTTTCCTGCGTAACGCTGTGCACGTGAAGCCCGTCTCGTTGGATAACATATCTGCACAATCAGCCGAGTCCGACATCCGACTTTATGTTTCCGCCGAGCTCTGTCGTTATCCAGAGATCGGAACTGCAGAAGTCCAGAGCATTGCTCAGAAATCGGATGGTCTATTTGAGTGGGCTCGTCTGGCCTGCAGGTTCATCAAGCCCAATAAGCCAGGTCGAACGCTCATGGAGCGCTACAATGAGGTTATGTTACCTCATTCCGGAGCTGGAGGAACCTTGTTGGACGTCATGTACAAGACAATTCTACAGGAGACAATGCCGCAGGATGAAGGTCACGCTCGCACGATTTTACTCTGTGATGCAACAAATCATGTCGACATCTGAACCTCTGCAGGTTGGATACCCTGAATGAGATGCGAAGTCACTTCCCTCCTGAAGAAGACCAGTTTCGATATAATTGTCATTCTAGGAATTCATGGCACCACTGTTAAGTGGGATCGCGGACCGGTGTTCTGTTGTCCGACCCCTCCATGCATCATTCTATGACTTCCTCACTGATGAGAAACGGAGTGGGGTGTACTTTGTCAGTGCACCTGACATGCACAGGCTCCTTGCGTTTGCGTCATTACACACCCTTTGCAAGTGACCTCAAATTCAACATCTGTGGATTGGAGAGTTCCTACTGCAGTAACTGCCGAGGTTGTTGGTTTACAGGAAAGAGTCAATAAAAACATCTCCCCCAATCTATCTTACTCATGTCAATTCTGGGCCCACCACCTGGGAAGAACTGAGTTTGACTTAATGCTTGCAACAATGGTAGAGGGTATCATTGGATGTGAAAAGCTTCTCTTCTGGTTTGAAACACTGAGCCTTCTCAGTGGACTCAGCCATGCTACAAGTTCTCTGGCCTTGACTATAAAATGGCTACAGGTGGGTGAACACAGTGATGGTTTGTCCTATCTAATGTGAAGTTCAAGGACCAGAATGGTTTTGATAATATCTTGGCAGTTGCACAGGATGGCATCAAATTTCTACAGAATTTTGGTAGCATAATCTTGCACAGCACACCACACCTCTACATTTCTGCCCTGCCATTTACACCATCAAACACAGTGCTTTTGAGAATGCTTATTCCAAAATTCTGCTGCCTTGTTGGAGTTTCTGTTGGAGGACTTAAGGAATGGCCAGTTGCTCAGCTTGTATTGCATGGGCATACTAGTGAGGTCAGGTCTGTTGGATTCTCCCCTGATGGCAAGAGGATTGTGTCAGGCTCCTCTGACAAGACAGTGAGAATCTGGGATGCTGAGAGAGGGGTGCAGATAGGAGGTGCTCTTGAGGGGCACACTGGTTCAGTCTTGTCCATTGGATTCTCCCCTGATGGAAAGAGGATTGTGTCAAGCTCAGAAGACCAGACAATGAGGATCTGGGATGCTGAGAGAGGGGTGCAGATAGGAGGTACTCTGGAGGGGCACACTGGTCAGGTCTTGTCAGTTGGATTCTCCCCTGACAGCAAGAGGATTGTGTCAGGCTCCTCTGACCAGACAGTAAGGGTTTGGGATGCTGAGAGAGGAGTGCAGATAGGGGGCCCTCTGGAGGGGCACACTGATTGGGTCAGGTCAGTTGGATTCTCCCCTGATGGCAAGAGGATTGTGTCAGGCTCAGATGATGAGATAGTGAGGATCTGGGATGCTGAGAGAGGGGTGCAGATAGGAGACTTTCTGGAGGGGCACAGTGATTGGGTCAGGTCAGTTGGATTCTCCCCTGATGGCAAAAGGATTGTGTCAGGCTCCTCTGACAAGACAGTGAGGATCTGGGATGCTGAAAGAGGGGTGCCAATAGGAGGTCCTCTGGAGGGGCACACTGGCCAGGTCATATCAGTTGGGTTCTCCCCTGATGGCAAGAGGATTGTGTCAGGTTCCTCTGACCAGACAGTGAGGATCTGGGATGCTGAGACAGGGGTGCAGATAGGAAGCCCTCTGGAAGGGCACACTGATCATGTCTGGTCAGTTGGATTCTCCCCTGATGGCAAGAGGATTGTGTCAAGCTCTGAGGACCAGACCATGAGGATCTGGGATTCTGAGAGTGGGGTGCAGATAAGAGGCCCTCTGGAGGGGCACACTGGTTGGGTCAGGTCAGTTGGATTCTCCCATGATGGCAAGAGGATTGTGTCAGGCTCCTCTGACCAGACAGTGAAGGTCTGGCATGCTGAAGGAGGGGTGCAGATAGGAGGCCCTCTGGAGGGGCACAGTGATTGGGTCAGGTCAGTTGGATTCTCCCCTGATGACAAGAGGATTGTGTCAGGCTCCTCTGACCAGACAGTGAGGATCTGGGACACTGAGAGAGGGGTGCAGATAGGAGACCCTCTGGAGGGGCACACTGGTCAGGTCTTGTCAGTTGGATTCTCCCCTGATGGCAAGAGGATTGTGTCAGGTGCCTCTGACCAGACAGTGAGGATCTGGGATGCTGAGAGAGGGGTGCAGATAGGAGGTCCTCTGGAGGGGCATGTTGGTTGGGTCTTCTCAGTTGGATTCTCTCCTGATGGCAAGAGGATTGTGTCAGGCTCAGAAGACCAGACAGTGAGAATCTGGGATGCTGAGAGAGGGATTCAGATATGTGGTGCTCTGGAGGGACACACTGGTAGGGTCAGGTCAGTTGGATTCTCCCATGATAGCAAGAGGATTGTGTCAGGCTCCTCTGACAAGACAGTGAGGATCTGGGATGCTGAGAGAGGGGTGCAGATAGGAGGCCCCCTGGAGGGGCACACTGGTCAGGTTGTGTCAGTTGGATTCTCCCCTGATGGCAAGAGGATTGTGTCAGGTGCCTCTGACCAGACAGTGAGGATCTGGGATGCTGAGAGAGGGGTGCAGATAGGAGGCCCTCTGCAGGGGCACACTGGTTGGGTCTTCTCAGCTGGATTCTCCCTTGATGGCCAGAGGATTGTGTCAGGCTCAGAAGACCAGACAGTGAGGATCTGGGATGCTGAAAGAGGGGTTGAGATAGGTGAGTCTTGCCCACTTGTCATGCATTCTGACTTTTCTCAACTAACTTGGATTTATGAAAGCCTACTTGGTCTGCTTTTCACCAGTCCCTTCACATGCACTATATAACAGTCAACAGCTACTTGATAACATCCAGCAGGAATGTGTGAATCATGATGTGACACATGAACCAGTCAAGCTTTCCAATGATGGCTGGATTAAAAGTCCAGAGGGGAGATTGTTGCTCTGGATACCCCCAACATTGTGGAGGTCATTTTATTCTAAGTGGACCATAGCAATTATTCCCAAGGGTAGGGGTATGGAGTTAGATATGAACCAGATGGTTCATGGGAACCAGTGGCATCAATGTTTTAAGCCACCTACATAAATTTGTATTTTACATTGAATTTACAAAAAAAGGCCTGATGTTCTCCCACACCACACTAGTGCTCAGAACATATACAGAAGAGGTCCATGATCAAGGGCTATCAAAGTCTCCATCATCCACATTAGTTTGTCGCACTCCTCTTCCTCACTGCCCTCGAACAACATACAGTCTCACACCCCTGGGGATATGACTGACACAATGAACTTGAAGGCGAAGAAATACAGGGGGATGTTCACACTATACAAGATTGCAGGCTCACTAGGCTCTAGTGAACGCCCTTGCACAGAATGACATCAACAGAGCCTGTGGACTACCCTGCCTACACATCCATGCCACCAGCGGTAGCACCTCTCCTCCTTTTCCCCCTTGCTTCCTTCCACGCCTTTTTCCATGCGTTCGTCAGCTCACCCTTATTCCTCTCCCATACCTCGCGTATAGACTGTTCTGTAGCATCAGGGGACCTCTGCAGTCTCCACCCTGTGCCAGACAAGGGAGCTAGACTACTCGGATCCCGTGGAATGCCAGCATTGACGTGGGAACGTGGAAAGACGATAGACCCAGTTTCACTTCTCGCGTGCGTACGCATCGGTCTTGATGTCGAGTTCGAGTCTAATGTACCACGATTGGAATATGGTAATGACTGCACGAGGGGAAAGAGAAGCGGCCGGGTAGAGTCTAGAGTGATACCTCTGCCCCCTTCGTGTCCAGGTTTCTTTACCGGTACCTGATATTTCGAATTTAAGCCCGAGGACGGTTCTGAGGTCGAAGCAGTTACATGTGTCGACGGTAATGCTATGGCGGAAATGGATGAAGCACCTAGCACATCGTTCTCGAGCTCCAGATCGAGGTCGAGATGGTCAAGAAGGGAGAAAGAGGCTGCGAGTTTCGTCAGGATCCTGTGCCATACAAAAGAAGAGTAACAAGTTTGTATGAATAAACAAGATGGAAGAAACATATTGATCAATAATCTGATACCAGTGGCAGAGTAGGAGGAAGTACCAGCTATTCGCAAAACGGCCAACACAAAAAGTGACATATATAGTCCGCCAAAAACGATAAGAATAGAGGTACTTACGCTCTTCCTCTCTCGGCGCAAACAACTCTTTTAGTTTCGACTTTGTTGGTACAGCTGCGGCAGTGGTATCCGTTTCCGGAGTCGCTGTCCTAGTATTAGCAGTCGCGGGCAGATGAGGATGCATGTCTCCCATTTGGACGTCTTCCCCAGTGTCCCGTCGTTCCGGGTTGCTAGACACCCGACTGACTCCGTCTGTTCGCACCTCCATCTCCCTAGTGAAGGTGTGTTTGTGTTGAAGCGCCTCCTTAGTTTCCTCTTCAGCGACTGTACCTGCGTCGACGACCATTTCCAAAAGCGCGCCGGTCAGATAGGTCGAGTCCCATGTCGTTGGATCAATCATGCGTCTACGTGCTCGTAATGGCGGGTCCTTTCTCTTCCTCCCCTTCTTACCTTTTTCGCCGGACTGTCCCCGAGTTCTTTGCACACCCCCCGTAGCGTGCGTTCGTTCCAAAGGTCGCTCAGGCCTCATCTTCATAGGCCTGATAACCCTTCCAGAAGGTAACATGACCCAACCTGGTGCCTTCACAGCGTCATCACGGGAGAGTGGTGTATCGAGTACAGGGGATGCGACGACGAGCTGGTGTCTTTTTGAGCGGGTAGTACGAGGTGGAGGAGGTGAACGAGAGTTTAGATAATCGATGCTGAGTGCAAGGTGAGAAGGAATAAATAGATGGAAGGGGTGAAGGCATACCGTTGGCGATAGTCTGGCTTCGCCTCTCCAATACGCAATTTTGTACCCTTCCATGTGGACCCACTGAGCACGTTCATACCTGGATACACAACAAAGTCAGAACGAGTAGGACCTCTAAACGAGACACGTCCATACATCTGGCTAGGTCCTTTTCCTTTCCCTCCAACGTGACATATGCGAATGGTCTAGGGTCGCCCAGCGCATCCAACTTACCGAACCCACCCAAAGACTTGACTGAGCCAAACGTGGACAGTCTGCGCTGGATGTCGGTGGACGTGATGGACGGTGTGAGTCCGGATATGTGCAGTCGTTTCGTTACCAGCGTCCCTTCTTCTGCCATCGTGTCATGGTTCATGACCGTGGTTGTCCCAATCTAGGCATCTCACCTAAACACTAGCACTTCTGTCGTAAGTCGCGTCTAAGTACGAGGCCAGCTGGCCTAATAACAGACTTATCTCTCTTCGTGTCATTCAAGAATCCGTCTCCATGTTTTGGAGGTAGTTTACTGCCTTCTCAATCTTATCGTTATTGTAAACCAGTTTTCGCACAGGTTCGGGTTCCACAATGCGTCAGCTATCGACAGTCTACTAGACAAGGAGGACGTCTCGCTCGAGGCGATTTTGGACGAGGACGATCTACTACAGGAATGCAAGGCTCAGAACACGAGGCTTATTGACTTCTTCCAACGCACTGATGTTCTCAAGCGTCTGTTGGGTTATGTCACTGGACAGATTGAGGGTCATGAAGAGAGGGGACGTTTCAAGTACGTGACCCATTTCTAGCGCCCGTTCATCTCGCGTTTGATATCTGCGGTCATACAAGATATCCTTACGTTGCTACGGAAGTGCTCTGTAGTGAAATATGGTCCATCGTGGAGACTTGCGTCAATAATGCCGAAGAGCTGCTGGCACCCTTCTGGGAGACCGTCCTCGACAAGTCACCAGAAGATATGAAGACGGAAATGGTCATGGCGTCCCACTTCGCCAAGGTAAACTCTGTCTTCCTCACCAAAAAGCCTGCAGAAGTAAGTGCTCCACGTCACTGTTCTATGCTGTCGTGTACCAGATACATCATTATCCAGATGCTTGCCTTCATCCAATCTCAGCCGAATATCGTAGAGCGCTTGCTCCACCATGTCGAGGCACCGTCCATAGTGGACTTACTGATTCGCATCGTCCAATTGGACGAACAGCCTGGAGGATCTGGTGTTCTAGAAGTATGCTCTTGCCAACTCCCCCGTTTATGGCTCACTTGACTTCATACTCAGTGGTTGTCCAGCCAACAACTCATGGGCCGCCTAATTGGCCTTCTTTCCCCTGCCCATAGCAGTGACGTCCATGCTGTAGTCTCAGAACTCATCAAAGGCATCATCTCCATGGCTGCGCCTTCCCCGGGTGCTGGTTTGACCGATGGCCTTCAAAATCTTCCTGCTTCAAATCGCTTCGCTCGTGAGCTTGCTCGGAGGGAAAGTATAAACACGCTAGTTGGCTATATCCTGTACGAATTCAAGGAACAGCCGCCTACCGAACGATGCACCGACGACGGGCAACGTAGTGACCATAGCAACACCTTTGGCCACGACCTCCCGGACGTCCATTCTGCCACTTCATCCGTTGTTCACTCGATATCTATAATAATCGAGCTCATTCGGAAAAATAATTCTGACTATTTCGAGCCATACCTGTTCCACACTCTACGGAATCGACTGATCCAAGTCCAGCAGCAACTACGTGGCACCGATAACGCCCGGGAGATTCTAGAAAACGCAATGCAGGAGATGGTTGACCGTATGGGTGTTGTTCATTTAGGGCCACTACTGGAGGTCATGTCAGAACGGCTCCCAGATTTTCAGCGGTGTTTGCGGCAACCACGCTCCTCGGTGCGTTCATTTTGGATCAGAGTTGTAATTTATGGTTCACATTACCGGAGCAGCAGGGTCCAGTACCCACGACAGTGGGTCTCATTCAGCCTCTAACATTCGAACGGTATCGTATCTGCGAGCTGTACGCAGAACTTCTGCACTGTTCGAATATGGCCCTTCTCAATCGCTCGTCGGAGCACAGCTACCTGTACGACAGTCAAGGTCGATTGCAAGGTGGCTTGTCCTCGTTGGAACAATTAGCTCGTGTAATCGCTATCGGGTCTGGCGACGAAGCAGAGCAGGAGAACGACGGCCCTCGAGATGAGGTTGAACCCGCGCTAGAACTGCCCATCCACAATCCACGCAGTTCGTCAATGCTAGATTCAGACGACGACATGAGCGACGAACCGGGCAGTTCTGACGATGACGCCATGGAGGAGATTGTGATGGACGACATGGCGACGAAAGACCCCCCGGCGGAGACCAGTGAAGTGTCAATGGAGTCGGCATCAATATTGTCGTCTTCTCCAATTACGATCTCTTCAACGCCTCCTGATCAGGTTGCGCCTCAGCGGAGCCCAGCTAGCGAAGGTTCTGTTTCGAACAGCCCAGTATCGAGAGTTTATTCCAATCATTCTCGCCGTAGTTCGAGGCGGACGACAAGGGATCTTGTGTCGGAGATGCCCACAGGCGAGATGATGAAGCAGGTTTTCCTCCACGAGTCCGTGCTCTCAGTACTGCTGGTGAGTTACCCGGTAGTAAACTTGCATGATCGTTCCGACTCCTTCCCTCACAGGACCTGTTCTTCGAGTTTCCGTGGAACAATTTTCTGCACAGCGTGGTCTATGATTTCATCCACCAAGTACTCACTGGCAGAGTTGACGGTGGCTTGAATCGAGAACTGACCATTGCCCTCTTCCGAGATGCTCATCTTATGCATCGCATCGTTGAGGGGCAGAAGAAAAATGATGCGGAAAGGCAAGCTCTATCATCCTGGTCTGTTTGATTGCGCCGTGTAACGACGGCCTTTCAGCGTCAAACCCAAAGGCGTGCGTCTTGGATACATGGGTCACCTTACTCTCCTGTCGGAAGATGTTATCACCGCACTCGAGCATTATCCCCCAGAGCTGCGCCTGACGATAGCGCGGTGCGCACCGCAGCCCGATTGGTCTGAATACGTGACGGGCAGATACAATGAGACGAAAAAGCGGGATACGAGTTTACTCGGGGGTGGCAAACCTAATGTTAATGCTCCTAGACCCGGCGCCCGATGGGCAGTCGACGAAGAAGATGCTAAATCGATGTCGACCGCTCCTACAACGACGAACGGAAATTCGATGTTAAAGGGTGAATTTAGACGGGCTGTTGCTGCAAAACCTAGTCGGGAGACCAGTGCTGATTTCGGTCCAGCACCAATAGAGGAAGATGAGGACGACCACGGGGCAGGGCCACCGCAGGTGCGCTTCATATCCCTACATATTCCTTGTTATGTCTTAATTGCCAGCCTTTCCAGTTTGCGCGGTATCTGGCACAAGAAATGCACTCAGAATTTTTCCCTTCTGATGCATCCGACGACGAAGACGACGACGACAGCGGCTGGCTGGCACACTCTACGTTCGACTTGGGAAAACCGCCCCCAGCTCGCCGCCATCAAAACAACACGCAAATGTCAACGCCTAGCGGCTTCGACGTTCGTACATTTTTTTAAACAACTCTTTATCGTTTTTCACTCACAACCGCATGCAGGACAGCTTCTGCGGATCCTCCTCCGGGCCCCTTAGAGAAGCACTGACCGATGATCCGTTCGGTGCCCATTTTGATGAGGTTCTTATGATCCACCTTAATTCCTACTGCACCCACGCTCATTGATTTCCAGGACGACGCTTTTGGTCCTTTCTCTGATGCGGCCGGAACGCCGACGTCGGAACCTATCCAATTTGCCACGTCGTTTTCGCCGTTGTCTTCGGACGACTCGTTTGACTTTGGGGAATTCCACTCGGCGGACTCGGATAGTATGAGAGATGGCGAGCTCACTCCGACTGCAGGGAGCTGGACGTTTGCCAGCGGTTCAGAAGTAGAAGGTGACTCTGAAGGAGACGAGTTCGGCAACCTGACCAACAGCGTTTCGGATAATATTTTGCAGACGATATCGTTGGAAGAAGTGAACGAACGGATAAGGAATGTACGGAATGGTGGCTGGGATAGCTAGTGTGGTTAGAGTGCGTGAGGATCGGCTGTCGCTGCAGGTATTTATACCGGGCAGAGAGTAATTTTCTTAATTGTAGTACCGATGATGTTTTAGTATGTGCTCTATTTCATAGTAACGGACGTGTACAAATGATGATGACGCAGCGTTGGGGTATAAAAGGATACCGCAGCTATGGTTTGAACAGATAACCACCGGATCTGGCGACTGCTGTAAAGTTGATGGCATCCAGGATCTTGCCATTGGAATCAGCTAGCGTGCATTCCACCTTGTCGCCGGGTGCGACTGGTCCAACGCCGGAAGGGGTACCTGTCAGGACAAGGTCGCCCTCCTTGGGGTTCGGGGTCAGTTCAAACTCGTGGAAATCAATGACGACGATCTCTCACCTCCAGAGTCATAATGGAGGAAATGTGTTCGATCAGTCGAGGGATCCGGAAAATCATGTCAGCAGTGGTGCCATTTTGTTTGGTGATACCGTTGATCTGAAGTGCAAACTTGTAGGACATTCTCTAAAACGATACTACTTAACTGAAGCTTACCTTCAACAAGAGCCTGAGATCATGAGGGTCCAAGATCGTTGACTTCGGAATGAATCCCCTGGAGTCGCAAGTCTTACAAAGACTCGTATAGATGAGAACATACACTCACCCTATTGGCGTGAAGGTATCAAAGCCCTTTACAGCAGACCATGGAAGACCCTTCTTCTTGACCTCCTCTTGCATGTTTCGAGCCGTCATGTCGATAGCCAGTGCTGTCGCGGAAGACGTGAGCTGATAAAATGAGGTACACGACACAACGTACCGTATCCAGCGATGTGAGATTCAGCGGCTTCTGGGGAGATATCTCTGCCACCTTTTCCAATAACGAGTCCGAGCTCGACTACGCGTGTCCATATATGAGCAGAGAAAAATGCTTCATCGTTCTGCAAGCGTACCTTCGTAATGGGCAAGTATACCGCGCGGTAACTCGATGTCCCCTCCTGAGGAAACATAACTAGTGGTAGGTTTGAGGAAGAAGAACGGTTCCTTTGGCCTGGTGTTACCGAGCTCCTTGATATGCTCGGAGTAGTTCCTTCCAATGGCCACAATCTGAAATGTGAGTGGGGTTTCGCGAATGGAAGATAAATCCAACCTACCTTCTTCCCTCGTCGCACGAACTGAGATGCTATGGAGGACATGGTCAGGATAGGTTCCGCACCGTTAGGAAGCCTGCGGGCTCAGTCAACCGTGCGTCGGCAACCAGCCGGGCCGCCCTCCCGCCGGAACCCGATAGTCAATATCGAAGAACGTTGGCGAATAGCGATGCATTGAGAGAGAAACTGTTTCCATGGATGGAGCATACAGAAGTACCAACAAGAGCATTGCAAGCATTACAACGCCACCACTTCTCGTGTGCACTAGCTAGGCACAGCCATACGTCACGACACAGGGGCCACGTCAGTTGGGAAGGTGAGTCAACCTTCCCAACCGGCCAGGCCCCTGTATCGCTTTGGTCAAGTACCTACACATAAAATTCGCTCGTACAAATCTGCCGTTGCCCAAGAACCATCAACCGTCTTGCCTTCAATGCAAGTCTCCACGATGGACCATATTTCACCACAGAGCACTTCCGTGGCAACGTAAGGGTATCTTATATGACCGCAGATATCAAACGCGAGATGAACGGGCGCTAGAAATGGGTCACGTACTTGAAACGTCCCCTCTCTTCGTGACCCTCAATCTGTCCAGTGACATAACCCAACAGACGCTTGAGAACACCTGTGCGTTGGAAGAAGTCAATAAGCCTCGTGTTCTGAGCCTTGCATTCCTGTAGTAGATCGTCCTCGTCCAAAATCGCCTCGAGTGAAACGTCCTCCTTGTCTAGTAGACTGTCGATAGCTGACGCATTGTGGAACCCGAACCTGTGTGAAAACTTGGTTACAATAACGATAAAGATTGAGAAGGCGGTAAACTACCTCCAGAACATGGAGACGGTTTCTTGGATGACACGAAGAGAGATAAGTCTGTTATTAGGCCAGCTGGCCTCGTACTAATAGACGCGACTTACGACAGAAGTGCTAGTGTTTAGGTGAGATGCCTAGATTGGGACAACCACGGTCATGAACCATGACACGATGGCAGAAGAAGGAACGCTGGTAACGAAACGACTGCACATATCCGGACTTACACCGTCCATCACGTCCACCGACGTCCTCCGCAGACTGTCCACGTTTGGCTCAGTCAAGTCCTTGGATGGGTTCGGTAAGTTGGATGCGCTCGGCGACCCGAGACCATTCGCATATGCCACGTTGGAGGGCAAGGAAAAGGACCTCGCTAGATGTACGGACGTGTCTCGTTTTAGATGTCTCCCTCGTCCTGACTCTGTTGTGCAAGGTATGAACGTGCTCAGTGGGTCCACATGGAAGGGTACAAAATTGCGTATTGGAGAGGCAAAACCAGACTATCGCCAACGGTATGCTTTCACCCCTTCTGTCTATTTATTCCTCCTCAACTTGCACTCAGCATCGATTATCTAAACTCTCGTTCACCTCCTCCACCTCGTGCTACCCGCTCAAAAAGACACCAGCTCGTCGTCGCATCCCCCGTACTCGATACACCTCTCTCCCGCGATGACGCTGTGAAGACGCCAGGTTGGGTCATGCTACCTTCTGGCAGGATTATTAGGCCTATGAGGATGAGGCCTGAGCGACCTTTGGAACCAATGCACGCTATGGGAGGTGTGCAAAGAACTCGGGGACAGTCAGGCGAAAAAGGTAAGAAAGGGAGGAAGAGAAAGGACCCGCTATTACGAGCACGTAGACGCATGATTGATCCAACGAAATGGGATTCGACCTATCTGACCGGCGCGCTTTTGGAAATGGTCGTCGATGCAGGTACATTCGCTGAAGACGAAACTAAGGAAGCGCTTCAACACGAACACGCCTTCACTAGGGAGGTGGAGGTGCAAACGGACGGAGTCAGTCGGGTGTCTAGCAGCCCGGAACGACGGAATACTGGGGAAGACGTCCAAATGGGAGACACGCATCCGACCACTGCTCATCTGCCCGCGACTGCCAATACTAGGAGAGCGACACCGGAAACGGATACCACCGCTGCAGCTGTACCAACCAAGTCGAAACTGAAAGATTTGTTTGCGCCGAGAGAGGAAGAGCGTAAGTACTTCTATCCTTATCGTTTGGCGCACTATATATGCCTCTTTCTGTGTTGGCCGTTTTGCGAATAACTGGTACCTCCTACTCCCCCGTTCTCAAATTATTGAGCGGTATGGTTTTTTCCATCTTGTTCGTTCTATAAACTTTTTGTTCTTGCTTCGTATGGCGCAGGATCCTGACAAAACTCGCAGCCTCTTTCTCCCTTCTCGACCATCTCGACCTCGATCTGGAGCTCGAGGACGATGTGCTAGGTGCTTCATCCATTTCCGCCATATCATTGTCCTCGACACGCGTAACTACATCAAGTTCGGAACTATCCTCGGGCTTAAATTCGAAATATCAGGTACCGGTCAAGAAGCCTGGACATGAAGGGGAGAGAGGTCTAACTCTGGACTCTACCCGTCCGCTCCTCTTTCCCCTCGTGCAGTCATTACCATACTCTTATCCTGGTACAGCGGACTCGAACTCGACATCAAGACCGATGCGTACGCACGCGAGAAGTGAAACTGGGTCTATCGTCTTTCCACGTTCCCACGTCAATGCTGGCATTCCACGGGATCCGAGCAGTCTAGCTCCCTTGTCTGGCACAGGCTGGAGATTGCAGAGGTCCCCCGACGCTACAGAACAGTCTATACGCGAAGTATGGGAGAGGAATAAAGGTGAGCTGACGAACGCATGGAAAAAGGCGTGGAAGGAAGCAAGGGGGAAAAGGAGGAGAGGTGTTACCGCTGGTGACGTGGATGTGTAGGCAGGGCAGTCCACAAGCTCTGTTGATGTCATTCCGCGCATGGGAATTCACTAGAGCCTAGTGAGTCTGCAATCTTGTATAAAGTGAACAGTCGCAAGGCCGTACATTCTGTCTGTTCTTCGTCTTCGAGTTCATCGTGTCAGTCGTATTCCCAGGGGTGTGAGACTGTACGATAGTCAATATCGAAGAACATTGACGAACAGCGATGCATTGAGAGATAAATTGTTTCCGTGGATTGGGAATACACAAGAAGTACCAACACGACCATTGTTAAGCATTACAACGCCACTACTTCTCGTGTGTGCTCGCAATGTACAGCCATACGCCACGACACAGGGGCCACGTCAGCTGGGAAGGTGAGTCAACCTTCCCAACCGGCCAGGCTCCTGTATCGTTGACGCGTCCATTGGTTAAGCACCTACATATAAAATCACTCATCCAAATCTGTTGTTGCCCAAGAACCATCAACCGTCTTGCCTTCAATGCCGATCACCGAATTTGCCTCCCTTCAATTCAGAGCCTCTCGTAGCCTCACCGAACCAGACATACTTGCGCTGTTCCAAAAGCTCTCAGTATGGCAGTCGGAATGCTCCGGTTACCCGCTGCTTTTCTTCACAAACCCCAGAGCACCTTCTGAAATCCACCTCATCACTGGTTGGGAAAGTGTCGAGGCGCACGAGGCTTGGATAGCTGGCGAGCGGAACCAGGAGCTGTTAAGGGTGTTTCTGCCATTCATCAACATCCTAGGCATGGTCCACTTAGACATCGACTTTGACCGCATCCCGAAAGATGCAGAGTCCATGACTTGTCTAAAGTTCGGAGAGGGAGTCGAGGGTGAGGTAGCAAGGGCGACTGCAGGGCACTTTCGTTGGGCGGAAATTGGACAGAATCTGCAGGATGGTTGTCACGAAGTATACATTTTTACGCAGCAAGGCAGCACTGCAGGGTTGGACATTGACCCTACCGTGCACATGGAGCTGCAGAGGGTTCATTTGTAGGAGGCCGAATTGGGATAATTTTGACCGTAGCCAGTGAATGTTATTTCTTTGCGAGTATGTCGCTTGCAGTATTATTGCTATGTTAATAACTAGTCCCATCAACCGGGACGTTGTGTCCGGAGAAACAAGAAAGAGTGAAGTGCGAGATGGTTTGTGGTACAAAGCACACCTTCAAGCGTGCATGTCGCCACCATTCCACAACAGTGCAGTCACCAGATACATACTGAAAAAGACCGGCAAGCTACTCAACACGAGGCTGTATTGAATTACACCACTGGAATGCACGACGAACGGCCCGGTCCTTCTAGTTCGTCTCGGAGATTATCATCGAACAGGTCGCGGCGGGACCGTGACCACAGCAGGGAGCGGAGAAGGTACAAGGAACGTGACAATCATCATAATACTCGCTATCGGGACGATCCCCGGAGTCGTTCTGCTTCCCCTGCGGACAGGCCTTCCAAACGTGCACGAGTGGAGGGGAACAGAAAGGGAAAAGAGCCCGTCCGAAGCGATGAACCCGAACCAGGAGAGATCGAGGTCGCAAAGAAAATACAACATGATATCGGAGACGACTTCATACCCTTCGATGTTAGCGAAGATGAGGATACCGCAGACCAGCAGCACGACCAACTGGACGCACGACAGAAGGGAAAGGAAGTGGAACGCGAATGGGATAAGGGAAAACTACCGGGATACGATGGAGACAGCCGGAGCAGAGGTACCAAGAGGAAACACGATGACCTTTCCGACGATGATGGCCGTTCTCATATGCGAAGACAGTGGCCTGTAGCTAGGTCAGCTCCATGGCTCAATGATGTTTATTGGGACAGCTGTCGTAATGTCGCAGAGATGTAAGTGCGGTTTGACCACGGTTCTATCCCGTTCTCAAATGGTACTGACAGGCTACACCGTGAAGTGGAAGCCTTCGTGAAATACATGTCGCCTACCCCTGCTGAAGACGAGGTTCGACGTCTCACTGTAACACTGGTCTCAAGAGTCATCACATCCGCGTTTCCTGACGCACGAATATCGCCGTTTGGGAGCTACGAAACCAAGCTCTACCTCCCCGATGGGTAGGTGACTACGAACCCCATGACTCGATGAACTCTGACCTCTTATAGCGATATCGACCTAGTAGTGGACTCAGAAAGCATGGCATACAGCAACAAGGTTCACGTCTTATACGCCCTTGCCAATGCCATCAAGCGAGCCGGAATCACCTCAAAGTTTACCGTCATCGCCAAAGCCAAAGTGCCCATTATCAAATTCGTCACGAACTACGGGAGACTCAACGTCGATATAAGTATCAACCAGGGAAATGGTGTTACTGCAGGAAAGGTCATCAACGGATTCCTGCAAGACATGGATGGTTGCGGGTCCGCACTGCGCAGTCTGGTATTGGTTGTGAAAGCGTTCCTCAATCAACGGGGGATGAACGAAGTTTACACGGGTGGTTTGGGAAGTTATAGCATAGTGTGCCTTGCTATAAGCTTCTTGCAAATGCACCCAAAAATCAGGAGAGGCGAAATAGATGCGGGGAAAAACCTTGGGGTTCTCGTCATGGAGTTCTTCGAGTTATACGGGCATCGTCTCAACTATGAAGAGGTCGGAATATCGGTTAGGGATGGTGGCGCGTATTTTAGCAAGCGACAAAGGGGATGGTGTGATTCGGTGAAAAGCAACCTCCTCTCCGTGGAAGACCCAATCGATCCCAGTAAGGGTGCCTTGTCGTATTCTGTTTAGCCCCCCGTAAACTTACCGCTCGAACAGCAAATGACATATCGAAAGGCTCCTTTGGAATCGCTAAAGTGCGACAAGCGTTCGCCGGTGCCTTTGAAATTATGCAGGCCGCTGCATTTCTTCGAGCCGGGATTCTCAACTCCCGTCGAGAGGGTCGTGACTATCCCTTGCGCCCGCACCGTGATCCTGGCGACCTGAGTATTTTGTCAAAAATCCTAGGTGTTACTCAGGAGGTAGGTCGTGCATTTTGGTCCAGATGTCAATGTGACGAGTTATCTCCCAGACTATCAATAACCGACGGCTCCGGCAAGAGGTGTATGATGAGAAAATTCTGCACCACCTGCTTGGTGTTGCTGATCCGCCCACCTACCGTCGGGAACCAGTCGTTTTGGATTACGGCTTAGATGAAGGTGATATGGATGTCGGTTCCGACGAGGATGGAGATTCAAAGCCGATCAAACGACGCGATGACTCCGATGAGGATGGAAAATATCACATTCAAAGAAAGCGGCCGGCACAGCGACGCTTCAGCGGATCTAATCACGTTGATTTTCTCCCTGCTCATACCACTGATGACGATGACGAGCACGGGGAGTATTCTGCAGACGAAGGTGGTCGTAGAAACAATCCTGACCCCAAGGCTCCTTCGAAGGTTCCGGTAGAGAAGCGTCGAAGCTATTGGAATAGTAAATCAGGTAGCCAACGGTCGCAGATGGACGACAGCAGTTAGCCTATGATGCGGGTCGGTGTACATGGGCGTCACTAGTATTGTATCTAGCTTATTTGTTTTGCTATCTTCGACAAAGTTGTGTTTGCACCGAGCAAGACTTTTAGCGCGCGCTCCAGGACGCCTTAACCAGTCGCCCTCAGGTTTCCCCCAGCATCACTGCCAGACTCGCACCCGATCTTTTTTCCATCTTTAATCCATCTTCGCGTTGTCCATCGTTTCAAGTCTGTGCGCCTTTTTTTCGAGTACCTTCGTTTACACACACACCGTTCCTGAGTCCCTTTTTTTTTTTCTACCACGAACGTGCTCCGCCCTGGCTGGTTGGTTTCTTCTGCTATTTCATCCCCCAAGTTCATTTTGTGAAACCCATTCCTTCACGGGCACCCAACTATCGCGATGTAAGTAGCATGGATCTAACCGTTTCTGCTCTACGTTAATCCTTGCCTAGGGCTTCTCGAGCCCAGACGCCCCCAGTCAATCTCAAGGAGCGTATCGCGGCCCTCCAACAACGCAATGTCTCCCCCAATCAACATCCGTCTACCCAGATAGGTTCGAAGGGCATTCCAACTCCAGGAACCCTGCGCGATAAAATTGCCAAATTTGAGGAGAAGGGTGGCGTCCCTGTGCCACGGGGCAGTTTTGGGATGGGCGTACCGTCTCCTTTGGCAGAGAGCGCAGCTGCGAAAAGACGCGGAGAGCTCTATGGTAATCGGATACAAGGGCTTGGTCGACCCAGCGGGCCACCCGTGAGCAGATCTGCTTCGCCCATGCCATTGGACGGCGACACCCCGAATCCTCGGAAACGATGCATTTCAACGGGCGGCGCCCTCTCTAGTCCTCTGACGACCTTTACCTCTGGAGATTCTGTACCACCACTTCCTAACAGTGCGAGCCTCCCCGCTCCGCGTCGTAATTCGCTTGCTGTCAACTTTAGTCTAGGGAAGCGAGCTGTAAGCGCTGGATGTGCAGGTTCTTCTGACGGACTTGATTCACCGTCACCGTCTCCCCGTCCTAGTTCAGTGGAGGAACCAGATAATGGTATTGCTGCAGCAATCACTACTCCGCTCACACCACCATCTCTCCCTCCGGAGACCTCGGAAGCTTTGGTTCCTGCTGAACCAACGACTCCGAGTGAACAAGAGGATGCGGAAGACAGCACGGTAGAAGAAGAATTCGTGTCGTTCGCGACATCCCCGGATCATTCTCCTATACCAGACAGAAGTGCACAAATAAGTCAACAAGAAGAGGACGCGGAAGAGGGTGCTGTAGAAGAAGAATCCGTATCGTCTACTGTGCCGGACGGAAGTACGCCAATACCAGATGTTGATGCAGTGCCGTTGGATAACAAGCCGACCTCGGAGGCCGTGGACCCGGATCCAAAGTTGACTTCAGATGCAATGCCATTGGATTGCGATGTGTCTTCCGCCATAATGGACACTGTTGAGAAGCAGGGCCCCTCGTTGGATAGCGGTGTTGTCACTCAAGTAACACATACGGTTTCCTCCCAGTTATCCCCTTCATCTAAACCCCTCACTGTGCCTCCCACACTGCCTGCGGACTCTGCCCCCTCCAGCTTGCCACCTACTGCCACCGACAAAAGGGCAGATGCAGTCAGCGATCCCGCAGCTCCAAGCATTCCCGCAGCACTGGCCAGTGCAAATCACTCCGAGGTCGCCACCTCCGTTACTGCAATAGGCGCCAATGAGCAGAACAAAGTCTCCTCTCCGCAGCCCAGCTCGAAACCGAAAGTTACACCTTTGGAGAAGAAGACAACTTTCAAAGCAGTTGTTCATCGCAAGATTACAGAGACTCCGGCTGCCACTGCTCCTGCTGCCGACCTTGCTGCTCCGCCAACCCCACAGGTTTCGAAGGCGCGGCGTACTGTAGTCACTAATGTTACCGACTCACTATCGAGTCAGGCACCCGGTGAATTGACTGTACTCCTGGAGGAGGCGGCGCTGCTGGAATTGAAATTGACAGGAGGGGATACCTCGGAGAGCTTGGACCTTTCCTCGCTGAAGACTCCCACTAGTGCGACCTTCTTTCGGTCTGATCCTCGTTCAGAGTCGGCAAGTACTCTGACAGAACAGAAGCCAGTTCCTCCTTTGCCAGACACTGACTATTTCCCTGGGCTATCTCTCTCGATCCCGGCAATCCGCGAGCCTGCCCTTGAATTGGAAATTCCAGAGATCCCAGAGGAAGATGAGAACTTTGATGGCAAAAGTCTCGCGTCTACGACTTTTTCACAGAGGTCGCCTTCACATAGAAAGTATCTGTCCAGTTTCCGCTGTCTTACGAATCGTCGATGTTCCGCGAACATGCCAGGGGCATACCCCCGTGACAGTATATCGTTGTCTTCCGAAGATTCTGCTCCCGTCGCTACGCCACCTGACACTGGGGGCGGTAGTAATGGAGGGTTCGGCATCGCATGGCCGAGTGTGTCTCCTAAGAAGGGAGTAGGAAGAGCCAGTTCATTTACTGATAAACTGTTCAATCGGAGTCGGACAAGATCAAACGTGAGCAATGCCAGTGCTGCAGAGACAGGTATGGTTATGCTTGTGTTCTACTCACTCTCACCAAATTGACCATTTTTAGATCGTAGTTCTCTGTACGAGACGCCGCAACGTAGCCTGAACATACCCTCCCCTGAAGTATCCCCTCCCGGGCGCCGTAGTGGCCAGGACGTAGGACCGAGATCCACTTCTTGGACTTCTCGTGATTCTGGTTCCGAGCTCTCGCCGACGTCTACGTCGAGCTTTTTTGATAAGGAAATCTATGACGCCTTCCCATCTGTCCCTCAGACTCTTCCTCCTGCTCCTCACCAACATTTCGATGTTGGCGATGTCGGAGTTGGCCGAGCCTCGACCCTACCTGTGAAGGGCCGGAAGTATTAGAACCAGAGACCCTATGATGTGATCTAGCGAGATGGTACTATAACTTTCTACTCGTTGCTTAGTTCTGACGGACTTGCTTTTGTGCGTCCATGGCTTATATCTAGTATCGGATTACACTCCACATGTGATTAGTTTGTCTTGATACCTACATATCACTACTACGGCATCTTTTCCTTTTTACTTTTGACATTGATCTACCATCGCCAATACCTCTTGATCTTACTTGTAGGTTGCGTTGTTCAAGCTGGTCTGGGGCAGGATTTTGGGAGGATTAATACACATATCGTTTGTCGTCGAATGACGCGCTCATTGTCCTCATGGCCCGGAGAAAAACATTATGGTTTGATGCAGATGCCATCATGTCATCAAGTCTGATTGAATTCCCAGTCCTTGACTGAGAACAAGTATACCAGCCAATGAACCTCTGCGATGTCCTTGCGGACTCTGTAGTCAGAGTGTGTTCCCACCCCCACCCCGCCGACATCAATGGAATCAATCGCGATAACGACAAATTTAAAAAAAAGGTTCACCGCCTCAGCGTGGCCACTGGCAAACTCTTCCCAAGCGCTCGTGTCGCAATGTTGCGTGCTCACCATACATAGGTCCCGACAATGACGCTCAGTGTGGCGGACAGCTTTTGGCAGCTGCGGCAATGACCGACTTCCTGCACTTCGAATGGGTTTTTGCTTCCGTTAGGTGACGTCATGACTAACGCTCAGAACAGATGCAAAACACCTTACAATTCAATCGTGCCTCCGCGGTGAACCTTGGTGTGTCCCTGTGGCGTACTGACAGATGTAAGTCGGGGCCCGATCTCAGTCGTATCCGTGGCTTGTGATATTTCAGCGTGCACACAGGGAATTCGGGCGACTAGGCAGGATTCGGGAGATATTCGGTCTCACCTTGGCTATTTGAAAATCAGCGTCGAAGTTCTGGAAGTGGTATTAGTGAGCAACACGAATCTCCGATTATCTATCGCACGTTTCGTCTTTGCTTATCTGTCGTATACAGTTTTGGGAGGTGCGAACTTCGCAGAGGGATGATTAGATTTTCCCTGTACAAGCTTTCTTCTCCAACTGACCTACCCTAATTATACAGATTCTCACCTCGCTTTTTCCGTACTTGTTGTGCTCATCGACTTATCGGCTTGTCATTTTGCGCTTTGACGGACGGAGAAATACCGTACGAACCAAGCCTATGAGAGCCGGGTGCATTCCCGCTCCAGCTTGTGAAGCCCTTTCATCATTCCCAGTTCTCTTAGAGTTCTTTTAGAGTTCTTCAGCGTCCTTGGGTTACTTTTACTCGATCGGGCGGTCTCGCACTGGCTGCTGTATGAACTCCTTTGAATGAATCAAATAATGCGGTGCTTAGCTACACTATACGGAGTAGTCATTACGGTGACGTGGATTGCTGTAGCATCGCTCGTCGTCGCAGGTGCCCCGGTGTACATCGTAGTCGACCCAATTTCTCACGCTTCTTTGCGTGTTTCGTGTCGGTCGCCACTTGCAGTCTGACAACACCTGAATATCTGAATGACGGGCAGCAGAAGCCGCCCCCCTAAATGCCAACTGGCTCAGCCAACCTTTGTCAGACAACTGTCATTGGCCGGTTCCGTTGTAATCTTGGCATTAATGGTTGCTCTGGAACCTCTCCTAGGAAAGCTATCAAGTGGAGCCAATGACAACTCGTACTTTAGCCATTTGCGCTAATGGGCGGTTCGAGGCGGACTCTTGCACGTAAGCACTGCTGCGAGGCCTACCATCGGACTAGTCTGCGTTCGCAAATGGGGGTATTCGTTGAGCGCTTCACGAATTGAGTCGCGTCTGCTCATCTTTTGTTGGACGAGTTTGGTGGTGAGTTTATTCGCAGGCCGTCATTAAACACAGCCTTCTAAGCCGAATATGACAGGAGAATTCGATTTGACTGAACCGTATACATAAAATTGTCTTCACTGGTATTGGGAGGTCGTCTTGAAAAATTATGCTGTGGTGAGTGGGCTCCTACTCGGTGGTCAATCCGTATGCAACAGGTTTTTGCAGCAAAAGTGACGCGTTGCAAGCCTCACTTCTGGAGCACCAAGAATACCAGGTATTAGGAGGGTATGGCCTCGACGGACGTTTTCTCGGCTCACGCGCAGTGCAGGCTGTGAGCCTGTGACTGAGAAGACGCTACACATGGAAATGCCCTTTGCCTCGCTGCACCCACGTTCCCCTCGTGCCAGTCATGTCAACACCGCGATCCTGCTTGATCAATCTGAAAATTTCTTTTGCTGGTCGCGATCGGAAATAAGTCAGCGTGGTGGGATGATGGCGGTATTGGCCATCCAAAATAGCAATGTTCGACTCAAACTTCTGGTCGTGCCTGTCATCTGGGATCTCACCTGTCCTTTCTTGTACTCTATTCGAATCTCAGTCAGCAAACAGTGGCCGGCCTCTCGTAACTGGCACGGGATTTCAGCTCCCTATAAAATTTACTGGCTCTTGCCCGAGCTGTCTTTTTACTTCAGCCCTCTACGTACCCTTCCATCCAAGTTGACGTTTTTCGTCGTTCTTCTTGTGAGATCTGCTGTCTTTCTCATCGCTGAAGAACATCATGACCGAGTATACAGAATCGCCAGAGGTCATCGAGGTTTTACCACCAGACCGCACCGCGAGCTGGGTACACGCTCACATATCCTATTCCGACCAGTTTTGCTCCCCAGACAGTCCACCCTCTGCAGTCGAGGACGTCGAAGTAGGAGGGCTTGATTCAGACGAGAACAGTTCTAGCTCTTCGCGACCACCGAAAATGGTGCTCAGGTACTCGGACGGACAGGACGTTCCCATCTCTCACTGGCACTATGAAGATTATCCACACAGGCAACCGCTCTACCGCGAACCTACATCATATTCGCATTCGCGCCCGCAGACGCCGCACCGCTATTCCCATGACCGCTCGAGGTCTGTCGCTGGTCATCGTCCAGTCACCCCAAGCCGCCATTATCATGGACACCATAACTTATACCGCTCAGAAAAGTATAGTCACCCTATCTCTCCAGACGACACGGATTACGAGTCGACACCAGAGGATATCAAAATTCTCCCCCCAGACCCGAATGCCAAGCCACAACGCGTCACTGGCTCTTACTCTGCTAGACCCAGACGCTCGTCAGAACCATACCGTGCTCACCCGCAGTCGCCACGAGCTCGGGATTCAGACGTATATGACACACCCCCACTCCGCCATCTCTCCACTACTTTGAACGTTCCTGCGGTCACGTATTCACATTCGCAGCGTATCCAAGATCCATATGATCACCACCTCGGTCGCTCTCATTCACGTGGTAACCGACCACATGCACCGATCGTTCACGCCCCGGGTCATAACCGTAGCACCGATCACTATGCCCCGCCTCGCAAACCCCCCGGAATGGGCCACATCGTGCCTTCGCCTACTGGCCCCCAATATCCCCGTGTTGCGAACGTACCCCATCCTCGGGCACATAGTTATCGTGGCCCAGTACTGGAAGAACAACGCCATGGCCCTAAGGGCCCACGAGACATCCCTCGTTCCCACACCCCAGTCAGCGAAGCAGTTAGTGGCGAAACGGGCAACACATACTACATCCTGCCATCCGCAGGCCAGAAGATGAAAGTCCTGGTGAGTCCAAACCAACTAGTCGCACTTGTTCACTGGCTGACATCATTGTACGTTGCATCATAGGCCGAGCCTTCTCTATACAACGGGAGTGAATCCACTAAATCGACATCCATGCCCCGTACGCCCAATTCCATAATGGGCCGTGGTCTTAGAAGGATTCTACACTTTGCCTCGGACTTTTCGAAGGCTTCATGGCCATCTAGGCCCCGCAGCCACTCAGTTGATATCTCAAGGCGCTCACAATCCCGCGACCGCCGGTGATTACTTATGCCGTATGCCCTATAAATCGTTTCTTTTCTTGTTCATTCTTGCTGCCGAGGACTGTAGCTCTAACTCTTGGTCTTCTTTTCTCATTTATGGCTCTCATAGATACGGCAAATAGGCTCTTATGCACTATACATGAATTCATGTAGCAATTTTCTTTCAGGTACCTTATGCTCAAGACTTTTTCTTTCTGGCATGTTCTTCGGGTCTTTACATTACCCTCGTATCGCCTTGTTCCCCTTTGCTCCATTTTCGCATTGAGACCTTTCCGAGTAACTTATGTGTCTTCTTTGCCTAATCGCGATTTCACCTCGTGTATAGCACTGACGTATGAGTTCCGTCCAAATGTCATGTGGTGTTATCACCTGATCGTTCACCTGGCAACTGAGGTTGCTACTAGTGGATATTGAATATTGAGCATCCGAACAAAGTACACATACGTTGTAATGAGAGGGAGAATGGACGTGACGCGTTCACCACGCGTCGGTGGCGCGCCACCGCGTTATATTTCCGGTGGTGTAGATGCTGCTTGCGTGTCATCGCAGGCCTCGAGGTCTCGAGGAGCTGAGGCAATCAGGCACAGCGGCAGTGATAACACTCCACACGTTTGGACGAGGCTTAAATGAAATCTGGTCCCGTGCACGCACGGACCAGACCAGGCCATATGATGTATCAGGGTAATCGAGATCCAAACCGATTCGGGCACCTGCTGGCACATGTCAGCATGAATGGCCGAGTCAGGTTCAGTCGCGAGGCTATTGTTTCTCTCAGCAGCGTCTGTATTTCATGAGAGCGGGTATAGCGTTCATTGCAGGTTGCCGCCGCTGGAATGCGCCAATTAATCTTTGACGTTCCCAAGTTATATTGTCTCGAACAGCCGCTCAGCGCTCCCCACCCCCTCCACTCCGCCCTTCTGCAATGCTCGCAAGTTCCTTGACTCCTTGCGTGCGGTGTGATGGCCCGGTTCTTTGATCGTGTCGTGTTGCATGAGCACGGCCTCCCCGTGGTTGGAGATTGTGATGTTGCTGATTGATTATGCGCAGGGACGAACCGATCGATCATGATGGAGCCATTGCGCTGGTAGTATTCCTGGAATTCTGCAACACGCAGAAATCCATTGCAGTTGTCTCGCCTTTAGAAGGTGGCGTCTTTGTATGATTGGGTCCTTCACTATAACCAGTTAGATGGTCATAGGCGTGCTCTGCACACTGGCACCCGGCAACATTTCACCATCTTCCCAAAATGAGACAGGCGGGCAGAACGCAGAAGTAAGCAGTAAAACCACCATGTACAACGAATCGAGGGGGGTTCGACTCCTGTCCCCAAAGTTGGGTGCCATGGTTATCATGTTCGATCAAAGCAAAAATAACACTGAGACCTCAAGAGGTCAAATGACCTCGAGAGAAGCACAGCCGTTCACAAGGGCATCAAAACCAAAAGGCGTTCGGTGGGTCACAAGTCCTGGGAATCGATGTACAAGGAGATATCGCTGCCACTCAGGGTGACTCTTCGTCCCCCCGCGTCCTTATCCCCGTTGAGCGGTGTGGCTAGACCTGACAATTGGGGTTCCCTGAATCCAGAAGCAGACGTCGCCATATACGGTATACCAGAACTATCTGGAACTTATATGGGCGTCTAGACATACCGTTAAGGTATCCTGGGACCATACAAGAAAAGACAGGATTTTTTGGTCCGCGCAACGCAGTGCAGTATTGTTACCGATGAAGCAGACCGGTTCTAGCATCGCACCGTGAAGTTACATCCTATGGCAGAACATGTGAGAAACCTGTAGGAGCAGCACCTAGGCAGTTAAAGTGCTGTGAAAGGATGTTATCGAACTGGAACGCTCTCCTCGTGCCCATCAACACTGGGGGCGTAACTTGGTTCGCTCACGGGTATAGGTTTCACTGGGAAACCACAGCAGCGGAAGCATTCTGAGCCCGTTAAACGTTAGGTTAGAGTTCAATCATTGAATATGGGAGAGGCGTACGTGGTACTTGATATCCACCCTACTAGACCCAATTCGCTACCAAATCAAGCCATGGCTGTGGCACGGCAGCAGAAAGAAGGAAGAATTCACTCCTGCACTGTACGTGTAACGTAAAGCGTGCTTTTCATTTTCAGGGTTTTACTCAGCTCAAAATGGAATCTTACCGGTGAAAAGTCGCCCCAAAACAAACAGCAGAAGGAGCAGGGTTACTTCAGTTACAGGCGTTAAACGCCAGGTTGGAAAGCCGTGCACTTGACGCGAGCTTTGGGCTTCTCTCCACTCAGAGACCCCACACCTCAACCAGCTTGTGTACTAGCAGACAACGCCGTCGAGTGCTTGTTCTGCATGCTTGAGAATTCTCGGAAATGTGAAAATTGGAGCTGTCACGAGGACGCCACCGTGAGGCTAGTTGGGGGTAATTCTAAGACACCACAGAAATGGCTGAGAACACCAGCAACAGTGACAAACGTGGTGAAAGAAACCTGTGGACGCGTGTCACGAGAAGAGGTGTTGAACATACCCATAAGAAAGAGATGGACGAGCTGCATCGTATCGATAGACTGCGGCATCTCATATCTTCCAATGAGCGATTGCGTCGATGATGAGGCGATAAACGATCAAACCGATATGGCAAGTAGCGAAGCATACGTACTTCGGCTTAAAACGGAATCTAATAGTGAAGGGTAATCAGACTGTATATGACCTGCGTATTGGACGTGTGGAATGAGATAGACATGAAGGTAGAGCATGGGACAGGGCCACTGAGATGGCCCTAGCAGGACATACAACCAATTTGCCGGACGGATCGATCGGCAGACACAAGCAGTATTGTAGCGGTGCTCGCGTCTTCGACAGAACCTCATGCAGAGTACATTGCACTCTCTAGAGAATGTTCCATGAGAGTGCCGCAGCAGCGGGTAACTAGTCGGTGGAGAAATTGGGGAAACATGGAACTTGGCACTTGGTGTGATAGGAACGTGAAGACGGTAATTGACACGTCCAAGAGCATTGTATGACAAGCAATGACAATGCCACCAGTGCACTAGCCAGACAGGACTTAACAACATTGCTAGCCATCAACATCCTGTTCCATTCCGTCACCTACGTCGTGTTACCTGAGGACTGTATGGTGAAGAACACACCGGTACAGCATTGCGGTGTGCAGCGGTGAATTGGGCCAAGTATCACCAACGGGCTTTTGCAGAGAGTTGTCGCGCGGTGAGTCTGACGTCAGTCACTTGCTAACCGCGAGGCGGTCATGTGACGGGGAGGCGGGCTCAGTCCTTGCTCTCTCTCACTTGCAGTCGTACCACTAAGGGACACTGCTCGAACACTGGCTTTACACCTGAGGTTGTCAAAAAATACAGAAACTTTATCCAAACCCATCGGTACCATATTCGACGACGCCACGCGCAGGTTCATGACCCATGTCGACTAGTCCAGAGAACAAGGGAAGTCAATCGGAACGAAGGCTGCCTGCTCGCAGGGCGGCGAGGCGTGCATCTGCGAACTTTGCAGGGCAGCTTATGGACTCGCCCGGTCGCTCTGACGAAGATGCGAATCGCTCGGATAACGACCCGGCCTCACACCCCTTCGGCGAGCCGAGTACTCGCGGGTCGAAGAACATAAAGTATCGGTACTCTGCTACGGGAAAGCACCGATCGTCTCCACTAAAGGGCAGCTCTTCTTCGCCGGAACACACGGGGAAGGCCAAGGTACAGTCGAAGGGCAAGTTAAAGCTAACGCCAAATCCTTCCGCTTCAGTGTCCCAGCCTACACCCAGTAAACCTGCCGCTGTACGTTCACTCAAGCGCAAGGCACTGTCATCCACTCCTGATAGGGAATGGTCGTCGTGTTCACCGTTATCTAGTCTCCCATCGAGTCCCATCGCACCTTCAAAGGCGCCTCCTCCAGCATCTGCTCCTACCAGTCGCGTAGCAGAGGCAGCGCCGTCTAGTTCTGTTCGCCGGTCGCAAGTGACGCTTGCAAACTCTTCGATTTTCCCTCTATCAAAGGCGAGCGCGCCACAGGTCACACTCACACCACCCAGCAAGAAACTTGCCAAAGCCGGGTCTAAGGCAGACCTAGGCAGTTGGGAAGTTGGAATGTCTGCCTGGGTCTCAGTAAACCAGTGCGGAGTGGTCATCGGGGATACCTCACAACCTACCCAAGATGGGGATGTGAGTACTATAACCGACGAACACTTCTGGTGGCCTGCTCAGGTAAGTGAGAGACATCTATTTTGTGTGTATGTGCTGAGTTCAATTTCCCCCAGATAATGGCGAAGAATCCCCTCCGTGTCACACTTTTTGGTGATTTCCCTTCTACTTCTTCGACACCGCGTAGGACGTGTACAGTTTCATCACCTTCACCGAGCAATATCCTTTCCGTGAACGACGCAAGTGGGAAAAAACGCTTCGATCGACTGACGTTTCGCATTGCATCTGGAACGATAGACCTCACGAATCCTTCACCCACCAAAAAGCAGCGACTTGAAGGTGGGGCGAGCCTCGAAGACCGCTGGGAAGCAGCGGTTGCTAGCATGGAGAAAGCCACTGCGCTCGAGCGTGAAGGATTGCCTGCCATTATTTCTTCCTATGCCAGTGGCAATGGGAGCTTTCACGATACCCTTGACGAGTCTGATCTTGATACCTCCGACCTTCGGAAGCCCACTTCTATGTCTAGTTCCAAGTTGAAGTCACCATCGAAACTTCGGTCAGCTAAGAAGCTTCGATCCCAACGGTCGATGGGTAATCTCAAGATTGCCTACTCACAGGCGCCTAAGAGTTATTCCCCTTGTCCGCCCGATCCTACACTTCAAATCCCGGGTGAGCTTGTGCTTGCACAGGCACCTGGTAGCACATCCTACTGGCCAGCGAAGATTCTCGACCATCATCCAGATAGATCGGAAAAGTATCGAGTCATGTTCCTGGATGACAAGGTGTACACCGTCACTCGGAGCAAGCTCTGGACCTCGGAGGAACAAGGCTTCGTTACCTGTACACTGGGCAAGTGGGAAAGTACGATAAGGTCAACAGATGACCTTGACTCGGAAGACGGTGGCGAGGCAAGCGAAGGGGAACGCCACGATGATGTTGAAGGTGTCACCCCGGGGCCTCTGCCACCGACGAAGTTTGATGACTTGTCGGTGAACGCGCAACTGGCATATGTCAAACCCGTGCTACGCGCAGTCCTGGAAAAGAGATATGCACCAGCAATAATGAAGCACAACGCTTTTATGAAAGGAGGATCTGCACGTGCGGCGCTGCTGAAAGATGCTGGTGTACGGGGCGGATTAGATGTGCGGTTCATCAAGGCCGTGCAACGTGCCATTCGCAAGTGGGTACTTGGGGACAGTGCCAGACACATCAAGAAAACTATAGATCTGGATGTGAATATGGAGAACGGTGAAGGTGTCACGGGTGCTGTCCCAGCGGTATCGTCGGAGCCTGCGAATAAGGGGGATTCAGAGAACGAGAGAATAGAAGGGGCTGCGGAATCCAATCCCCCCAGTGATTCACAAGTCATTGCTGAAGCTCCTCAGGCATCAAACTCTGGAGATAACAGCAAGGAAGATGCTCCCGAGAATACGGATACTTGCATTGTAGTTGATGAGGTTGGCCAGGTAAACATGATCTGTTCGTTTGCAGCACCACTCTGACATGTAGAAGAAACCGAGTACCCCTCTCGATGAGGCGAGCAGTGTGGCTGCAGTAGCACCAGAAGGCGAGGAGACCAAGAAAGAACAGCTTAATGGCCAACGTGACGTATGGGCTGTTTGCGATTGCCTCCAGACATAGCCTGACACTCCGTTAGCTTCAATCCGATGCCCTCAGTGCTGCAGAGCTGAAGCCAATACCGGGGCAGCTAGTCGAGGTCAGTGTTTGCGAGTCCATATATGCCCACTAAGCTCTGGTGCTCTCTCTAGCGGGCTTCTGCTTTACCAGACAGCTCAGCACCGTCCTGTCAATTGCAAGTGGGATGCGACGAGTTTGAATCATTATCTGGTGTTGAGAAGCTTGATGTGAGAATATTCTTTCCGCATCCAACGTGGTCATTGACGACTGGTGTAGTACTGCCTGAACATCCTCCTGCCAGAAGCTATAAAACAGCTGTTGTTATGGAAATCGGGTGAACGCACTTCTGCAGCACTACTCTCCGACGAAGAGGAACAACGGCTGCATGACTGTGCCGTAAAGAAAGCTAGCGAGACAGACTGGGTAGACGATGTGATGAGGTTACGCGAAGCACAAGCTCGGTTGTGGGATGTTGACCTGAACAAGGCGCATCAGGAACCAGAGAAGAAGATAGTTGCAGGAGGGACTAGGACGAGGCCGAGGAGGGCTACGATCTCCAAGTGATTTACTTTACAGATAGATTCCTCTGGATATGTGCTTTGTCATAATGCACTATGCTTCCGCTTGTCTTCAGCTGTTTGCAAAGAATAATGTGGATTTGCATGTGGTAGAGTAGGAGCCGGATCCACATTCGTCAAGTGTCCCCCTTCAGAGACCGACACATGTGTTTGGTATGTATCTAGTCATTCCTAACTAATGCCTCACATATTTCAGCTATAGGTCGCACAGCGTCGATATGATGTATCTGAGGCCGCCTCGAAAGGTGGAACGGGGGAATACCCAGATATCCCAGATATGTCGCCATCACAGCATCACAGTAAACACCACCTCAATGACCATACGTCCAGCATCCCCACTTCGCGACAGCCAACGTTCAAGAGCAGTGGTATGAAAATTAGGAGTAAAAAGACCCAACAACTTGTTACTCGACGCACTGGTTCTCTCTGCAGAAGGGGCCTCAGCGCTGCCGACCCCGGGTAGGGGGGCAACCGCAAGTACATACTATGGAAATTAAAATCTATACCTCTACAGCCATCTAGCGGCACATGAGCCACGCCAACACAGGTCGAGTCCCATTACTTCCTCGAGTGACGTAGTAGGCAGAACTTGTTGAATTAAAGACAATTCCTCCGCGCTCCGAGTGTAATCGCCCGCCCATTAAACTAATAGTACCAATTCTGGGTGACCTCGTAGCTGTTAAGACATTCTGGCAGGCTGAATTCGACATTGAAAGAGGTGCGGCGGCGCGGCGCAGCGAATGACCGCGTATCAGCGCTTCAGTGCTGTCAACTTCGAACGCGCATCGTGTCAGTGGCAGTTCAGCATCAGACATCCCATTCATCGCCACCCGCCCGCTATTCCACTTGTGGATCACATACCAGCTCAATCGTGGGGTTCGAGTGTTGGTCTTGACGTTTACAGGACGCTAGTCCATGCCCCCACCAACATCCACCGATCCATGGCTAGCTGCACGCCGATTTGGAGTGGTTATCGACGCTGGTTCGTCTGGCTCAAGACTTCAAATATATAGCTGGGAAGACCCTGGCGTGGTTCTGGCGGAGAAAGGCGATATTGTGAGGAACACGCTGCCCAAGGTTGAAAAGGGCGTCAAAGAAGGCGAGGACTGGATAACTAAGGCCGAGCCTGGTCCGTCTGAGTCTTCACTATGTTCCCGTGCCCATTTGCATCGGGAGACCTCAATATCGCGTGTTATTGACACCCCTCATAGGTCTGTCGTCGTTCGCAGATAACCCAGAGGGTGTCGCGAGCTATCTAGAACCACTTATCCAACATGCCCAATCCCGAATACCGCCATCTCTCGAGCCCGAAACCCCTCTGTTTCTGCTTGCCACCGCTGGGATGCGTCTCCTAAGCCCGGTGCAACAAGCGCGGGTATTGAACGCAGCATGCCAGTACCTGCGCTCCTCTTCCAACTTCCGCATCGACGGCGAGTCCAAAGACGGTCCGTGTGGGTTGAGTGTCCAAATTATTACTGGCGAAGAGGAAGGCCTGTTCGGTTGGATAGCAGTGAATTATCTCATGGACGGGTTCACAGGAGGGAAAAGTGAAAAGACGACATATGGGTTCCTCGACATGGGAGGTGCCTCGACGCAAATTGCGTTCGAGCCTGCAGATAGCGACCTCCGGAGTGATAACGAGGTGCTCGTAGACGTCAGGCTGAGGCTTCTTGGTGGTGAGGAGGTCAAGCACCGAGTGTTCGTGACGACGTGGTTGGGATATGGGACAAATCAAGCAAGGGAACGATACGTTACTGAAACCATTCGGCACGCAGAGGATCCTCAACCTCTCGATACTGGTGATCCCGGCTATATACCTGATCCTTGTCTCCCAAAGGATCTAATCCTTTCGGAGGGGCATCGATCTGTAGACTCTTCAGTGCCTTACCAGCTTATTGGCACGGGTTCGTTCACACAATGTCTTCAAAAAACTGCACCCTTGCTAAACAAGGAGGCTCCATGCGCAGAAGAACCGTGTCTCTTCAATGGCGTGCACGTCCCACCCATCAACTTCTCCTCATCACATTTCATCGGGGTATCTGAATACTGGTACTCGTCCGAACACGTCTTCGGCTTGGGTGGGCCTTACGACTTCGTACAGTACGAGCGTGCTGCGACGGCATTCTGCGGGACCGATTGGGATGGAATAGTCCAGCAACACGAACTGTCCAAGCAGCGTGGCCGGCTTGGCGGTGATGGCGAGGTGTTGCAGAATGGAGAGGTTATTCAAACTGGCGTTTGGGGCGACAAAGTTGAATTATCGCGCTTGCAGATGCAGTGCTTTAAAGCAGCATGGGTCGTCAATATCCTCCACGAAGGCATTGGGATACCTCGTATTGTTGATCCCGGTGGAAACTCTTCAACGTGGGGCGAACAGGTTGCACAGCAAGCCCGAAAGAAAGGCCTAGGACAACCTATGTTCCAGTCTGTGGATAATGTAGGAGGGGTTGCGGTCAGCTGGACCCTGGGGAAGATGGTGCTAGAGGCTAGCAAGGCAGTTAAGCCTCTATCAATTCACAGTCGACCCCTTGTGGATCCAGTTCAAGATATACCATCTACTTCTCAGAATCCGCCCATAAAGCCAATCCGACCGCCATTTTTCGACCTCGACATGATTGAGGAGAAGTTGTCTCAACACTTGCCCCCAGCTCTGTCGCGCGGATCGCTCGGATTCTCGCCGGTTACATTCTTCCTATATATCTTTGCGGTTTTATTATTAGGCTGTATGACCTTCCGTCTTCGCCGACTGCTCCGTCATACTTTCCGCCGCGTCAGACGGTTCTCCCTCAAACGTGACCTTGACACGGTGTACTCAATGGAGGAAGGTGATCTCTCTCCGGGTGCTTCGCTACGTTCCTCTTCTCGCTCAGTACCTTCGTTGTTTCGGTCTCTACGCCGATTCTTATCCTCTTCCCCCACCCGCCCAAGACTAACGTCCTTGAATACGACCCTCCGGCGCTCGTTTTCATTCCCTTCCGCGACATCCCCGGCTTACCAGCATCCCACTTTTGGGACATCCACTGCATCGCAGTACCACTCCCGTTCATCGTCGCCAACCCCAACGGCCCTTATGTTTGACGAAAATGGCATGATGACAACGACGTTATCGAATAGTATATCATCCATTTCAACTTGTACGCCCAATATTGCGCGCTCGCGCAACTCGTCCCAGATGAACCTGACGACGCTCAGTCCGAGACCGATGTCGCTGACGCGCGCATCGAGTGCGTCGCACATTCCGAGTGAGGTTTTCGAGGACGAGTAACGGTTTCTCGTTTGAGCGGTGTGAATTGACGGTAGGCGGGCGCCGTGTCTACACAGAACGCTCATCACATAGTGCATACTATGCTTATTGCGATACTTTTCATACTGATAGACGATTTTCATATTACTCTAATTTAATAGTCCGTTATTCGGATGTACATATGTATGACACAGTAACACATACTTGATCCGCAAGCAATGTTCGCCAAGTTCACATGTCCCTGCAGTCAGACAATATCTGGATACATTACAACCAGGGCAGGAAATGGAGTAGGTACACGCCGCCTACAGCAGTCATTGTTAACCTGATATCAGATGTTGTAGATCGCCAAGCACATGGTCGTTGGATAAATGGTATAGCGTCAGGGGTTTAAAGCGCTACTAGGTGGACACTCGTGAGGGCTATCCCAGTTGGCCTGGAATTGTCAAGGATAAGATTATTTAATTGGGTGGATTATTTTATCCGGTATTTCCGATCAATGAGCCTTTCCAGAATACCAGCATAACGATCTTGTTAATCTATCGTACGAGAGCGGTGTATTTTAACCTCTTCTCTCGGCCTTGAGTGACGTTGGAAGTCAGTCTACCGAAACCTCTTCATGGAAAGGTACAAACCGATCTTGTGCATCAACTGCGACCGCACCCAATCGCTGCACGACTCTCATCCCCGAACTTACACGCCCGAATATGGTGTGTTTGTTGTCGAGGTATGGCGTCGGGGAGAGTGTAATGAAGAATTGTGAGCCTGGGGAATGCCAATTCCTTAGTAGGCAGAGAAGTGGAGGGAAGGATCACAGAGGCGTACCGTTTGTGTTCGGTCCCGAGTTCGCCATGGCAAGGATACCTGCACCCGTGAAGCGCAATTCAGGGTGAATTTCGTCCTCGCTGACAAAATGAACGGCGTAAGCAACGACGTTGAATAAGAAAACAGCAGAACGCACAATCTGTGACCGTATATACTCGTTCCTCCTCTTCCTGTGCCTGTTGGGTCGCCCCCTTGGATCATAAAGTCCTATGTGACTCGTGAGAGACAAGAACATGATGGATAAATGGATGCTCACGGCGATGATGCGATGGAAAGTGACGCCGTTGTAATACCCGCGTTTTGCGAGTTCTGCAAAGTTTTTACATGTCTAACGGTTGTCGCGCTATGTATAAGCATATGGGTAGTGGTGTTTCGTGAAGGGCACATACGCGAGGTGCATGGTCCCAGTACAATTCTAATTGAACATCGCCCAAGCTCGTCTCCAATACGACAGATTCTCGAGACATCAGAGTGGTTTTGGAATAAATTACTGGGACTCCAAATTTGGTATGTACCAATGTGATTGTGTGAAAGGCTGAGGGGGCACTGCAGCGTCTGAGTTTGTTGATTCGAGACTTGTACAATCTCGACAATATCCGAGTTCACACCAATAAAAGCAAGAAAGCTACGCCAGGGAGTCATGACAGATAAATAATTTTACAGAGGCGAGGACAAGGGTGGAATGGGTCCGGCATTCCTCCCCCGAGCAACGAAGTTCACCGTGAGACGAGAACGACTGTTCGTCGCCGGCCCCCCCTAGCTGCTTCATGTATATGAAGCCCATCCGCCGAGCTGCCAGGCGTCGAAAGAACCACTTTGCAGGTAGCGCCTCTGCCCTAGGATTCTGCTTAGTCAACAAAGTTCAGTAGCCCCTTGCTACTATAAAAAAGCTGCACAATTCACGTTGCCATCTGTGCAGTCACGGGGGGTAGGGGCCAGACCATCATCCCTGGGGCAATGAAGGTATATGAGATATATGGTAGCCTTTATGACTGACGATAGGGTCTTGGCAGGCCCTCCAACAACACGACTTTCCATCACATTCACGCCCATCGTACACAGCAGTGCTAGTGTCACCAGGGGATACCTGGGATCAAACTTTCATCCGCGCTACCTTGTATTATACTCAGGTATTCCAATCCGATCCAGTCCTTGCTCTCATCGCACGAGGGTGAGTTGCTCCACTTGCATTCTACGATGAGGTCATTGGTGGATAAGTTGACAATTTGTGCTGTCAAGTATGCAATTGCAAGGAAACTTTAGCCACATCACCTCTCTTGATTTTTGCAACGATGAAACGATGGGCGCTGCTACGATAGCCGCATTGGACTTAGTAAAAACATCCACCCTGTCCAATTCCATCAGAATCTACTGACATTGAAGCCATCAGCCAACTGCTGACACTGTCTTTTAGGACTTCCTTTTAAATGCTGAGGTCTGCTCCGGGCAGGCACTGAACTTTGCACTCCTGAAGCTGTGCAGTCTCTCGTGCATATTTAAGCAAGAGTAAATATGTACGAGGGGTCGTTCCAACGTCGAACACTCCTACTAGAAGGATGTTGAACGCCTTCACCGCCTTATCCCTTCTTGTCGTAGGGAGCCTCGCTGCCCCATCTCCCAACAACACTGGATGCCTTTGTACATACGGGCAGTCCTGTTGGCCAACTGCGGGCCAATTTGCTGAACTTGAATCCCAGGTGTCCCGTCCTCTCATTCACCCCGTCCCTAGTGCCTTCGCATGTTACCCAGTGGGTGACCCATCTGGAAACTGCACTCTAGTCGCTAAAAACTGGACTGACGGGCTCTGGCGTTCTTCGATGCCTGGCTCAATGGAAGTCTCGAACTTTGAGTCCTTCACGTTCAAGAATGGCACGATCAGTGCATGTTATCTCAACACATCCCTTGGTGTTCCCTGCCAGCAAGGAAGCGTACCCGTGATTGGGGTCGATGCTCGCTCCCCACAAGACATCCAGGCTGCTATCAATTTTACATTACACTACAATCTTAAATTGGTCGTCAAAAACACTGGGTGGGTGTTGCTCTACGGTTTTGCTTGCGGATACCTGATCTCCGTGAATTGGGATGTTGCACAGACACGATCTTCTGGGACGTAGTGCAGCTCGCGGTGCATTTGTAATATGGACGCACAACATGAAGAACATTACGTATAACTCCCAGTTTACGCCCCAAGGAGCACCTGTCAACGAAACGTACCAAGGCAGGTCTTTCACATTACCTTAATCCGTCTCTGAATCCAATCATCGACTGATTGCACTATGGCATGCACAGCTCTAACAGTTGGTGCCGGGGTACAATGGTACGAGGCCTATTACGCCGTTTATCAGAACAGGCGCATGATGGTCGGTGGTATTTCTGCTGGTGGATCCGTAGGAGCTGCTGGTGGTTGGCTCCAAGGCGGAGGATACAGCGCCCTCTCACCCACGTATGGTCTCGGTGCGTGTAAAAAAATAAAAATAAAAACGCAAGCCGGTCGCTATTCTGACGCTCATCTCGTGATGGTACAGGTGTTGACAATGTCGTCCAAATAACGGTCGTCACATCTACTGGTGCTTATCTCACCGTCAACAAATACCAGTATCCCGACCTTTTCTGGGCACTCCGCGGCGGTGGCGGGGGCACTTATGGGGTCGTTACATCTGTCACCTACCAAACCTACCAAGAACTTCCAGTCGTGTTGTACACCGTGGAAGCCAATGCTACTAACGCAACTGTAATGAAAGAGCTGATGGGGGGTATGCTACGGCTTCAACCCAATCTCACCGACGACGGCTGGGGGGGATATGGCTCTTTCGGCCATAACAACATGACTTTTATCAGTGTCAATTTCAACATGTCCACTGCGGCAGCAAACAATAGCATCCAACCTCTGACAGATTATCTGCGCAGTCTCAAGGGTGTCTCGTCAGTGGCAAGGACCCACACGTACAACTCGTGGTACGAGTTGTATTCGTACTACTTTAACGCTACGAGCGGTTCAGCCGGTGGAAATATAATGCTCTCGTCTCGTCTTCTATCTCGGGACACGCTTGCGAATCGATCTGCTGAGGTCGCGGACCTCCTTTACGACTGCCAGGCCTCGATCAAGTACGTTCAAGTACCCTCGTGTGTTCGCTCATTTAACGTTTTACACTGACATCGGATATCTTCACCTCCCTCCGTCGTAGCATGATCGCCGGGGGAAAGGTTTCCAAGATAGATGCTAACTCGACAGGCCTCAATCCGGTATGGCGCAAAGCCGTTGTCGAAACCTTGTGTGCAACAACCTGGGAGGAAGGTGCCACCGCAGAAGAGATTCAAAAGTTAACAGACCAAACGAAGGCCCAGATCAGGGATATGTACGACCTCACACCAGGAGATGGTACCTACTTCAACGAGGTAAGCAAGCGTACGCTTTCTCAGGGAAAGCTTGAAAAACTGACGTGCAAAACAAGGCATCATTGTACGAGATCAATTGGCAATATACATTTTTCGGTTCGCACTATTGCAAGTTGAAAGAGATCAAGGACAAGTATGATCCGTACCGTCTCTTCGTTGTTGCAGAGGGTGTCGGCTCCGAAGAGTGGAACGAAGCGCTGACATGCCGGTGGTACTAGTAGATTAATTGCACGACCAAGGAGTAGTTATTGTCGAGTACGCAGTTCGTAGGAACGCGCTCGTCGGGACAGTAGTAACAGTAGGTTGTAGCTGTCTTGGGAAGTGTGTGCTCAGAGGTCGGGGAAGTCAGAAGTGTGCAGGGGCGACGAATATTCTCTCTTGTCCCAGAATTTATTGTGTCCAGTAGACACTCTTGTACGAGTAGTGTTACTTTGTATTCCGTGCTATGCAAATTTGTTCCGCTGCTGGGGATATGGCCTCATTTGCGTGCAGCCTGCGTACATAGTTTCATTTGAATTTACGCTCCGGTTGTCGGGACCGTTGTCTCAACGGGTACTATTATATCCACAGTGACTTGAACAATGTTCCTTCACATCAGTTTCCGCAGGTCCCTCAAATCAGCCCGGTAAACCGGTATCCGTTCGCGCTTGGTAGGGTAATCGGATGCAATACATCCCGGTTGAACCGAAATCCTTTAATACGCCAACATTCTTGCTGCCTGTGCCTTTCCCGGTACTCCGGGATGCCGTGGAACACTACTAACTTCTTATCAGATGACTGTGTTGGAGTATTATGCAACCGGCCATTGTTGGCACGTGTTTGCTAGCTTACATAATCTCTTTGCATCGCACATAGTTACTAGATAATTTTCCTAGTCCCTCAGTAGCTTGCCAGACTACTGAGGGTGAGTACATTCATTTCTTAGGTCTACTCCTATCTCATTGGTACCTTGTAGTTACCTACAGGTACATACTAATATACAGTAGCTTGCCAGACTACTGAGGATACCTACAGCTCTCCTACAGGTTCCCTCTGCTAAGCAACAACCTCCTTTAGGTTATGAGCCCCGCCTAGCGGCAGAACCTGGAGAGAAGAAATGGCAGTGGAGAGGTACTTCACAGGGGAGGGATTTGTCTATATCCCAGAGCTCAAAACGGATGGACGTAATTGGAAGGAATACCGCGAACGAATTCTCGAAGTCACCAGAATACAAAATGTCATTGGACACTTAGCTGGTGTGGAGCAAAAGCCAAAGGTCGCCGGAAACGAGTTAAATGAATGGCTGCAACAGAACAGCAGCGCGCAGTTCATACTTATGTGGAATATCCCCGATTCACTATTTTCGCGCATCCGACACTTCGAAACGGCTCACGAGATGTTCGACTACCTAGCAACAAAATTCCGAGACTCTACTCTGATCCCCTTACCCACTGAGAAGCGCATCGAAGCTTCGAATGGTGATGTGGCAGCAGACGAGCCACCGAGTACCGAAGATCTGCCAGAACAAGATGGCAGTGCATTCGAGGCACATGCCAGTGGTAACGACATGCGAGATGAACTACGAGAGTCATGCACGAGGCTTAACAAGTTGTCAGTGGAGCCGCCAAGAGAGGAGAGGCTCGAGGACAAACTTACTGAGGCGAGGAGCAATGACGAGGCTGAGGCAGCAGTTGGTGTGGCCCAGCAAGTTCCATCACGAAGCATTGAGGTCAAAGACCACGAACCCGAAGTGCCAAGCGAGTCGCACATGGCACAGAGCGAGCTGCAGGAGCAGCCAAGTTCGAGGGCAGGAGAGCCACTCGAAAGCGAGCACCCGGAAGTGCTAAATGGAATGGCCGAGGCGCCATACGAGGTCGAGGATGTCGACAGGGCAGTGGAGCTAGCCAGCGAGGCAGCAGGACATGCCAGAGGAGTTGACACGAGCGACGAGATGGCCAGCGAAGACCCACGATCGAAACTGTGTGACGGAAGCACACCGAAAGACATGCCAGGTACACGAAGATTGCTGCTCGAGGGGGAGCAGGCAATGTATACGAGCGGCAGTGTCGGGGACATGCCAACGGCACCAGCTGGGTGCGAGGACGGTCCGCACAAACAGTCAAAGCTCGCAGACGTCAACCACAACCACAGATGTGGTACAGGCATGGATACTATCGCCGATGAGGCAGAGACCCCAAGTATGCCTAACGATGCCGAAACAATCTCAATCGGGCTGAACGAGGTTAGCGACAAGTCTCGAAGAGTCAGTGACATGGTCACTTGGGAGGGAAGTCTGGGCGCAGAGGCCACAGACATAGCCGCGAGCATGGAGATCACAACTCAGACTCTGTACCTAAACCAAGGTGGTGGAGACATGAAGACTACCAACGCACTGCTCGAAGGAGAGCAGAACGGCTATGCAAGCAATGACGTCGCAAACGAGCTGGGCGGCAATAATGACGAGCCACGATTTACTATCCACGACCCGGGTGGATACTTAGGGCAGCCGACAGTCTGCATGGCGAGCAGACAAAATGCCGAAACGAGGGAAAATGCCGCCAACAAGGGGAACACGAACGGCAGGGCCAGTGCAATGGGCAACGAGACCATTGACTCACTCGGAGCCAGCAAGAAGGTACTACCCACAAGGCGAAGTCAGCCTGGTGAACGGGAGAGGCCACAGACAAGAAGTGCACCTTCTTCACCTATAGAATGCCCTCGACAAGTCTTTGAAGCCCCACATCAACGCGGACGACTCAAACAAATCCAAAGCATAATTAATGGACATGGAGTGCTGCTCGAGGGGGAGATCATAGATTGTGCGAGCGACAGTGCCGGGGAATCAGCAAGCAGCGAGAGCGTGTCGAGTATGCCAGTTGGGCATGCAGACAAACCAAACGGCTATGCAAAACACGACGTACCTGATGCACAAAGAATGCTGCTCGAGGGGGAGCAGGTTAGTTGTGCGAGCGGTGGTGGTATGAACACAGCTGCAAACGGGCACACAGCTGAGCCCAGTGGCCATGCGGATGGACGAAGAGGCCTAACGGCAACTCCGAGCACGTCAAACAAAGAAGAAACGGTTGCGGTGGTACCGCAGACATGCAATGCCAACGCCGGCACATATGGAAGTGCACAACAGCACATGGACGAAACAGACGGTCTGGGCAACCAAACGAACATGTCGAGCAACGAGTCAGACACACCCAGTATTGCCTATGGCACGAAGACAGCCAGCAATGCACGTCAGAACGTCAGAACGTGTCAAACAGAGTTAGACTCACCTCGAGAGCCCGAAAACGAGTCGCCTGACCCTACTACGCTGTGGAAGCGAGTTGGCATTGGAGACGCCAACATATCCCTACCACGAAGCACACCGTTCAAGATGCCGAGCACTCCGAGCCAAGACGCTACCTATGGGCAACCTCAAAAGACAGATGGGGAGTTTCCTACCAAGGATGTTGAGGGGGAGACAGCTGGTGGTGATGGCAAACGAAGCAGTGGTGATGCTGTAGACGGCACAACGAGCAGCGGCGACATCGACCCAATGTGAGTCGAGGTAGCGATGCTGGCTGGAGATAGTCAGATCACGTGTTGCGAGCAGAACATGGGCAACGACTTGCCTGAGTCGCCCGATCCATCTATGAACTGTCAAAAACACTCCTGCGCACTCATCCGACTGAAACGCCAACGTGGAAGGATCAAACCCGAAGCTAGAAACGTCAGTACAGCGAGAAAGGTTGAGAACGCATGCCAAGGGCATGGTAACGCGACGCGGTCGACCCGGCACAATCGAGAAGGCATTGGAACATGTCTAGTCCCTACCTGCAAGTGCTGGAAGCAGGGGGAGCGGCGACAACCCACCAAAAACCAATGCAACGCCAATCTGAACATGCTCAGACGACCTAGAGGCCCCAGAGACGAAGGGGAGGTCCAGGAAGCATTAGGACACGTCGAGACGAAGGGGAGAAGGTGCCAGACGGATGGCGCAACGAGCAGCATGCGCTGCGACTCGAAACGAGTCGAAACGAGGCTGCTAGCTGGAGACCAGGCTGGTCAGCACAAGCAGCAGCGGCGGAAACCAAGGGACGTACCTGGGCCACCCGGAAGCTACTCGAAAGCGACCTGACGAGGTCAGCGGACCCAAGCGTCGACTCGGAACAATCAAATTCGAACCTAGAAGCGTCAGTAGGACTCGAAAGGCCAAAACCGCGCACCAAGGGGGCAGTAACATGATATGGCCAATCCTGCATCATCGAGAGGGCATCGGCACATGCCCAGACCTTACCGCCAAGTTCCGAAAGCCTACCGTCTATTTCCCGAAGCCGAGATATCACAAACAACACGTCAGAGACCGTGCAGCGGCCCTGCAACGGACTGCAAGCGTTGCAATCAACGAAGTGACGACGCGCTGATCACGTGCACCACGTGACCTACCAAATCGGGCAGTCGCGCTCAATCTCGAAACTTTCGTGTCGCTAACACAAACCGCACACTCGGAATTCAAGTTCCTGAACCACACATTGGATTATACATTTGGTATATTTCATTTTATATTTTTGGATTATGTTTCTACCTTAGAAGAGTTCCCCCATGCCGTTTGAGGGGGAGTGTTGGAGTATTATGCAACCGGCCATTGTTGGCACGTGTTTGCTAGCTTACATAATCTCTTTGCATCGCACATAGTTACTAGATAATTTTCCTAGTCCCTCAGTAGCTTGCCAGACTACTGAGGGTGAGTACATTCATTTCTTAGGTCTACTCCTATCTCATTGGTACCTTGTAGTTACCTACAGGTACATACTAATATACAGTAGCTTGCCAGACTACTGAGGATACCTACAGCTCTCCTACAGGTTCCCTCTGCTAAGCAACAACCTCCTTTAGACTGAGTTCGCTTCTAGGAGATGGAAACGAAAGATATCTATCATATTTCTTTGATCGGGCTACTGCGGGAACAGACAGATGCTGAATTGAAGAGTGACTGTCCGGTTTCGCTGCCTGCCTTTCATACATAAGTTAGAAAGCCGCATATCCCAGGATCTAGACTACGTCCCCACCGTCGGATCCAAAGCTTACAGCTGACATCTTGTTTCGATTTCCTTCAGATGAGGGAGTCCGTTCAGGTAGCGTAGGCTGTCCGGATGCGATGGGGACGCTAAACGTCTTTTTGTGTACGGAATCGCCTGGACGTATCTGGCACTATCAAACTCAACTCGCGGGATGGAAGATACATGAAAGCGTCCAACAACGACGGCCCCCGATCCCACGGTGGGACACTAGGCAATAACGCAACGTTCACTGCGATAAAGGTAAAGCGTAACAAGGTAATTTTGGAAGGCACGCAGCTAATTACTGACCGCTTCCAGCTCGCATAGCACTACGCTTCAGGTCCCGACGGAAAAATTGTGAGCATGTTTTATATCAATAGTGTCAAGTGTGCGGGGCCTAGGGAAGGTGTTGAACTAGAAGTGGTGCAATCGGGAGGCAACAGTATCAATACGACTATCTCTGGATATCACGGCGTGAGCCCGAAGCCCAGAACTTTGTCGAGTACTCCTGGACACAAAGCCTACAGTGGTTCACACACTGTTAAGGAGAACGAGGAGTTATTCTTGCTATTTTTTCATCGAGAAAATGCTCTTCCTTTTTAAGGTTACAGCCCAATATGTTTTTGCCTGTAGAGTAAACTAACCTTGTAGAATGAAACGAAATATTTGATAGACGTGGCGGTGTAACGGGGAAAAGGCCAGTACTTTAGTAGATACAAAGTGGGAAGGAAGGCAACGAAGGTGTACCGTTTGTGTTCGGACCCGAGTTGGCCATGACGAGGATGCCTGCACATGTGACGCGCAACTGTGAGCTCTGACAAAACGAGCGGTATAAGCAACGAAGGCGGGTACTGAGAGAACAGCAGAAGCAGAGGCTGTGACCGTGTATACTCGTTTCTCTTCCTCCTGTGCCTGTTGGGTCATGAACACGGTGAATGGGCCCTCACAGCGTGACGGTAGTGGTCCCATTTTATCCCCTGCTTGCGGGCTCTGCAAAGTTTTTGCATGTCCCGTGCCATATATAGGCTGCCTCATGGTTATAAGTGTTGGTGAATCGTGAAAGGACACATACGCGAGGTGAATGATTCCCAGTACAAACCTAATTGAACACTACACAAGCCTCCAATACGACAAACTCTCGAGACATGAGAGTGGTTTTGAAATAAATTACTGGGATGCGGCAATCGGTTCGTGGAGGAGAGAGAGGATGTCCAACTTTGGTAATAATGTGGCTGTGTGAAGGGTTGAAGGGAGCACGGAAATGTTGGCTCCTCACTACCACATCCCTACTGCCGTCGACAAACTCGCATGTTTTACGCTCCCAATTCCTTAGTTCTGTGCAGCCGTGGAGATAGAAAACAAACCATGACGACGCTGTTAGGCGGTAATGCTAAATCCGCTATATAGGCGGTACGTGCGGCGGGATATACTTGAAATCCTACCGGTATCTTTGATCATGTCTCCTGACTCACACAGATGGCGTAGTGTAAATTCTATTCTATAGGTCGAATGTCTGCTGCGCTGGTGACCAACGGCGTCTCATCTATTGTCTATATAGGTGGAGACTGGATAAGTGTTTTCGATCGATTTTGGAAGCCAAGATCCCTCTTGTCGGCTTTCTGCTGAGCTAGCTCTTTCTACCCGTAACGCTGGTATGTTCTTTTACAATGTTGTTTTCGAGAAAATTCCATAACTTGTAGAGTATGAGACAGCCGAATGGTACTGGCTCCGGTCCTTAGCTTGAATGCAGAGCACTTCACCTTCATGCAATCCAGAAGTGACCATATTACTTGGCACCTCATGCCCGTGGCGTGCTTATTTAGTCGATAACGTGAGTGCACCGACATGGATACATCTAGGGGACCCGTAATGCGACCTTGGGCGTTTAACGAGCGAGAGTCTCCAGGAAAATGGTGCTGGACAGTGTATGCCGATGGCATACCTACATGGACTCAGACTACAGGACAGCACTGGTCCATCTCAATTGCCAAAGAAATGGGCAGGTAATGCGGGTGGCAGGCTATTCCAGTGTTTTCTCGATTCACCGCGTCTGTGGTACCTGGAAGTCCAACTTCGGTCTAAGAGCGCTCCGCGGTCACGTGAATCTGCAAGCCCTTGATCTTTCTTCGCATCAGATCGCCAGGCACCCATTCGAGAGTATCCTGGTTTGTGGGTAACCTGTCAACATCACCCAGGCAGAATATTCTTATACTTGACGCAGTATGCTACAAGGCATATGCCCTGCTGGTCCGGAGTCGTGTGGTCCAGTCAAGTAACGGACCACCATCCACAACAAGCTGAGCAATTTTGCTCCTTATTCAGTATAGTCCTATTTATTCAAAATAACCCACGATCGTCATGAGTGTCGGTTTCCACAAACCTTCGCATCCCTCCGCTAAAATCCTGTAGCCGTTCTTAGTTGGTATGGTAGTCGGACGCAACACATCCCGGTTGAACCGAAGATGGAGCACTGCAAACATTCTTGCTGTCTACTGCTTTCCGGGTATGCTGGGTTACCGTGGGGCACTGCTAGCTTCTTATCAGGTGACTGAATCTGCTTGTGCCTGATTCTAGGAGTGCGGCTGAAAGATATTTATTGATGTGGCGACTACTGGAACGTATAACTGCTGAACTGAAGAGTGGTTGTCCAACAGATTAGCTGCCTGCTCTTCATACACAAGCCAGAAAGTTGCACACCTCAGGATCTGATGTACGTTCCCATGTTCATGAATCCAGACTGCGGTTGACATCTCCCTTAGACCATGCCTCAGGTAGCGTGGGTTGTCCAAATGCTGTGGAGGTACTAAATGTCCTTTTGTGCGCAGAATCAAGTAGATGTTTCTGGTACTATCGCACTCAAGTCACAGGATGGAAGATACATGAAAGTTTTTAACGGAGACGGCCTCCGATTCCATGATCGGACGCTGGACGGTAACGCAATCTTCAACGTGATAAATGTAAAGGATGGCACGATAAATTTGAAAGGTACGCAGTTAGTTACCGCGACTCTTCCAACTCTCATAGCACTGCGCTTCAGGTCCCAACGGAAAAATCGTGAACATGTATTATATCAGTGATGTCAAGTGTGCCGGGCCTAGGGGAGGTGTTGAACTTGGAGTGGTACAATCGGGTGGCAACAGTATCAAATTGACTATCTCTGGATATCAGGGCATGGGCCCGAGGCCCAGATTTTTGTCAAGCACTCCCGGACACGAATCGTACAATGGCTCTCTCGCTGTTAAGGAAAACGAGGACCATTCTTGCTATTTTTTCGTCGAAACTATGAACGATGTGATTGGTGACGTAACTATCTAAGTTTAGTTACAGTCCAATATGCCGCGCATGTAACGTGTATGTTTTTCATATATGGTCTTGCAGAACAAACCGAAATGTTTGATAAAGATAACTTGAAGAGAGCGTATGTAAGGAGTGCTTAGGTCCCTGCTAGCTGACGCATATCATGGCATACAACTTATGGTAGGCTAGTGTTCCGGTAATTCCCTGTCGGCATTACTACGAATCATCGAATAGGTATTGGGAAGCATGGTATGGGACGCCTTACAAACGTTGTTCGATGCTGATATATTTTTTGAGTATAAACCCCATCCAGTCAAGACTACTAGTAGCGAGTTGGAAATGGACGCGAAACTGTCTTAATGACGATGGACAGGTAAAGAAGAGCAAAGTGGTGCACCATGAGAGACCTGTGTGGCGTGTAGTGATTTGAGGTTGTTCAATGAAGGATTTCACTTGGTGTCTGGGATTCCAAATGACGTGATCAAACAAGGGCGATGAGCCCAGACCTCTCTATGTAGGCATCCCACCGAGGTCAGTGATTAATTCTGTGCCGTTACCTAGCATACTGATACCAGAATTGACAGCATCGATCTCATTTGCGCGAGAGAAAATGATTTAATCCGGATGTGGCAACAGTATTTAGGAAACGAACGGTGACCTCGCCCCAATCTTCAGCATTAATTTGACGTATACATCGCACCAAAACTTTTATACAACATGGGTGTATCCACCACCCAGTAAACATGTTCACTACGTTAGCAACTCCACCAACTATATCACATAATTTAGGGGAAGCTAGACGTCGCCTAAATGCCAGCCTTCGCCTTCGCTGCTTTGACCTCTTCCTCTTTCGGGAATTTCGAAAAGAGGTCTTTGATCTTGTCCATCGGGAGAGCGAGGAAGCCGGCTAATGTTTCGTACGGAGGCTTGTCTGGCGCCGAGGGGTGGGGCCTACGTCCGACCACAGTGTTCAGTCACACCTCGTATATGAGGAGACATAAAAACTAACCTCGTGGGTGCCAGAGCCTTGGTCCTCTGAAATTCACGTTCGGCATTGTAAGACTCCTCCGTCTGCAACTTGGACTCCAACAGGGGGAGGTCATGTTTCTCTTCGCTTCTGATGTGCTCGGTGAGGACATCGTTCACTTTGCTAAGAGCGTTCTCGTGTTCGGGTGTACCAACAGAGAGACTTTCAACGCGGGCTAACAAGGTTTTGACTTCCTAGACGTCTACAGTAAGCAGATATTTTCGCAGGTGGACTGGGTTGGCAGCGTTTACCCTATGATCGGCGCGATCCTTATCCGCCATTTCCTTGCCCTCGTCCCCAAGTTTCTTTTCAAAGAGCGGATAGACGACTATCTCTTCGCTGACAGAATGCCTGGCCACCTCCCAGGTGTATTGGTTGGACCATTTTGCCCTGTTCTCTGCATCCGCAGCCTTCTTGTACTGATCGTAGAACAGTTCTATCTGTATGCCATGGTAAGACAACGGCCACGAAAAGAAGATGGGCGCCAACCTCGCGGTGGTCATGCATGATAGCTTCCTTCAACGTTCTGGTAGCCATTGTCCTCAGTGTGAACGTAGCGATCAGTGGTTTCAGGTGGGGGGGTAAGCGAGAGCGACTAAGCACAATCTTTGAGAACATGTTTCCTGTCTTTAAATGCTTGCAGACGAGTCCTTAATACTTAAATGGATGGAGAGGTATTTCTATGACATCATTCCATGGTAAGGAGGTACCGATGGCATAAAAGTCAACTTCTGATTGGCTTACCATCTAACGTCACATCACCAGATCTACGCACTCGATCGGATGATGTCCCGCCTGCGTCATACTTCGAATGTTGGGGCCCAGGCCACGGATTTGGAGATAGGTTGAAGTCTAGGTTCTCCCCGAGTGCGCCTCGGCAGAGGTGTGTGCATTGATCCTCTCTGATTTGAGCACCGATCATCAACGACTCCACTTCCCATTGATATTGACACGATGTTAAATTCCAAAGTGGTCGTGCTGAACTGTTTTGCGAAGAAAATGTTGCCAAGCGCTAGGGCCATCCGTGTGACGATCCACTCCGCATCCACCATTCCCCGGCTCCATCCTCGCCTGCTTGGTGCGCAACGCCATACGTGCAACTGAGTGTACGTACAACAGACAACAGACCCAGGCTAAGGGGGGAAGAGTCAACCAACGACCCATGTTTGACCAACGGAGCGCTCCGACTCTTCGAGCACAGCTGGACATGGTCTTCCAACTCGGAATATGATCCAGAATTATTACATAATCTCAATGTCTGCACAGGCGGTTTTGGATGTCATCATTTCGTTTTCGCCGTGAGTGCATTTGTCACGGTCTCTAAGGCGATGGAGCTGAATCTTGAAAGATGTAAGTACAACATATGATGTGCCCACTAATATACCACGACAACGCAACCCATCCATTTCCAGAATCCGCCCTCGATGAAAAGCGGAACATCTACGACACACATACATTCTCCCCGTATCCAGCACCTAAGGATGTTCAACATAATTACACGCGTTACAACAGGGTGCGTGATCGAGTTCAACCTTTCCCGTCTAGTCTCGTCATTGCGGACAATGGAACTGAGCTTCTTGCGGCCAGCGGACCATCCGCAAGGATGAAAAGAGGTCCAAAATATGCCACTATTATGGAGAGTGCACAGGTGCCGGGAGTAACGACCTCAGGATACCGGAATCACTCGGGAGAACAGACTTTCTAGTAGCTATGCCGCCCGTAAGGCCAACTATTTTACAAAGGATCAGAACACAGAGTTTCTCAATGATAGCAAGAATGAATACCGACCATCGTCGTGCGACGAGTGACGTTAATGCGCGTGCTATCGTAACTGGGTCCAGAGCTGCGGGGCCCGTTTAGGCTCTGGTGGCTGTGACTTCAGCATCTTCCAGAATGTTGTCATATGCCCAGTTACTGTCGACAGGCTATATGGCTTTCAAATTGCTCATGCTTGGGGTGCGATGTTTGCATCGCTGAACAAGGGGTCGCCAGTGGGACGTTCAGTCATCTGTAAGTAATATCCCTTCGTAGCTTTGATAAACCTTTTGATCAGGGAAGTTGGACACACTATGCTTGTCAATTGGGGGACAGAGGGAGTAGTCGTTCCTTTGAACCATGCCTTTAGTAAGGTGACAGGAAAGTTGGAGCTGACGATCAAGTCATTTCTCGGTCATAAAGATATTTCCCATGCGATGCATATTGTGTGGTGCAGGCTTGTTAAGTGAGGAAACTGTTTGAAGGTACGACTGGTGGACATGGGGAGTACGTGCTTGAACTGGTTGGCGTGCTTACCTAGTGGTTAGAATACGGGGTACCATGGCCGGGGAGACACGATTTTGTACCAATTTTGGAGGCGCAGGTACAGCAAGTCAACACTGCACCACCGTCTATCTGGCCATTCCTAAGCATGCCGCAAGTTCGGAAACTTTCAATAGTAATCATCGCCCTTGGCGCGGATCTAGGTGAGTACATGCAAAATTACGGAATGATTTGTCCAACTCGTACGGTACACAATTAGCCAGGTGAGCGGAACAGAGTGGAATCGTTCTGCTCCCTCCGTGTGGTCTTAACGGCGCAGGGTTTGAACATTTCATCTTTCCAGATCGAGCGTATGGTACAGCAGGTGACACCATATGGCAAACGCTTAGTCGTCGCGGCTCATGCCGTTTGCGTCGTCCGTGTTCCCTTGCAAAACAAGATATGTCCAGAACGAAATGAACACTGAAAGTCGTTTCGGGGCTTAACTCGAAAGAAATTGAGACAATAACAACATTATTACCTGTATTGCATAATTTTGCGCTTGGGCAAAGGTCATGTCTTTTGGGCCATCCAGTTCTGCAAAGATACGGCCAACACGGTTTACCGTAATTTACTACTCCTGGATGTCCTTTCTTAGCATACATGGTCACGGCGTCCTGTATAATCTGCAGGCCAAATCTCGTACTCCCTAGCTTTCCCAGGTTTTTCACATCCAAGTGCCTCCTCCAAGAGATTCAGAGCGATCGATGCCGATCCCCAGGACGACTGGAAGCCCATACCACTGTGCCTATGTAAATAGAAGATCAGGAATGAACAGCAGTGTATAATGTACGCTGACTTACCCATAATTGTATACGACAGGAATTTTGTTCTGAGGACCAACATCGAGCCATTCCATCGCCAATCTGATTCCACTCTTCCTACCAGGACGAAGACCACAGCCTTCATCCACGATAAGAGGTCGAAGATCGTCTATGGTTGGCGTGCGCTCTGCGCGAATTGCCGGCGGTGCAAGTTCCGGACACATCGCGAGACCTCCTGCCAGTAAATAGTCTCTGTCTTCCTCTCGAGGAACAGGGAACCTGCAAGGGGATGGTTGAAAAAACAGATGTGCATGTCGGTGGAAGACTTACCAGTCATTTGCCACTCTGATCCCCCCCACTAGGACCTGAGTGTAAAAAAGTTCTTTCGTCAGCTTCTTCCGCGATAACTCCGGAGAATGCCCTTACATCCCCAGTGACCCTGGGCATCAGATAGAAGTGTGATCCGTCTTCATATGTTAGAGTTCTGCCGTATCTGACCCATGGTGCCTTCAGGATAACGGTTTGTCCGCGAACGGGGTAGACTTCCTTGTCTTCGATTCCCCCGAGGAAGCGGGCTCCGAGACCAACACAGGCAACAATGGCATCAGGCTTCTGCGGTAATCCGCTGATACCGCCATACATGGCCTGGCTAATGTGCTGTAATTGTGCACGCACGGTTTTGCCTCCATTGGTTAGGAAACGGCCCAAGAGCCAGTTAAGGTAAACAGGTGGATACAGAGTTAAAGTAGTGAAGTTCCAGCCGTGCGTCGCTCCGGGAACGAGTTCGTCGTTGGAAATGGGTCTGAACTACAGTGGGTATAGCATCGCAGCTATCAAGGAGTACTATGAGAGACTCACTCCTGGCATGTGACTAAGCCACTCGGTAGGGTCCACGCCGTCAGATCTGAATTGTGTGTTGCTGTGTCGGAAAAAACATCCATGTGCGGGTCCATCAGGTTCTGAATCTTTCCACATGATCTCAAAGGTCTCCTTGTCCATCTCTAAGTCTGCAGTTAAATCTCGCTTGCCATATGTTGGAGAGAGGTCTACCTCGTTGACGCTCACTACCGTAGGCACCACTAACATGGTGTGCACCCTGATTGGACACATTAGTACTTGAATACTGCTGTCCATAGTCACTTACGGCCCAGTGGCTGGTGTAGCGTATTGTCTTTGGGTCAGTGGGGAAGGTCTCGGCAACTATTGTCACTCGATAACCACCCCTTTCCTGGATTGTGATGGCGGTTGACAAGCCTATAACCCCTGCAAGCGGTCAGTGTTGTCACGTGGACGATAGCAATGCTGCATAGTCAGAGAGCACTGAGAAGATGACGGACCTGCCCCGATGACGATGATGTCTTTGGTCTCTTCACTCTGCTGCTGGATCATTATTTGGGAGTTGGATGTAAGTGCAGCAAAGGAATGTCTTAAATACCCCTCCAAAGGCCTCATGCATAAACTGAATGCCCGTTCGTCATTATCATCATCTTCGCACATGCATAAATTGAATGTCCGTTCGCCGTTATTATCGCGCATGCATAGCTGAATGTCGATGTGAGATCAAGAGTAATGGTCAACGTGGAGGCAACAGCAGGAGATTTCAAAAAAAAAAGACACCTAGAAGATCTTCTTACCATCTCCAACACAATCTAAGATTATGTGGGAAGCATGCATAAACTGAATGCCTGTTCGACGTAATGACGCGAAGGACGGTGGTCAACGTGGAGGCGGGAGTGCATGCCAACAGGATATTGCAAAAATACGACTCCTACTGCGCGGTTTAGATCCTTATCATTGCCGAACGATCCGACGCCATGAGAGGAAAAGCTTCTTAAAGTGCTATCGGAGAGAGTAACAGGCCGAGTGGTGGTCCAACCGACACCCATCACAAAAGCGCCGGACAGTCCCCGAGAAATTTCCCGTACAGATCAGGTGAGAGATCAATCGATCACTGGGAAACGAGAAGAAGTACGAAAGCTCCAGAAACAACTTTCTCCTCGGGCACAGCAAGGAGAAGCATACCTTGAGTACCGCGGAACACACAGGACTTCCAGTTATGACGTGGTTTAAAAGATGGTATGACCGCATTCGCACGAGCCGTACGCATGTTGTTCAGGTCAAGGTTACAGAGTAAGTGTCAAAGCTGGGGCGAGGCTCTAGGGGCAACGTGGGGTAATAGGTGTTGACATGTGTTTGGTACATATGACAAACGTAAACTCCGAACCTTCCTCCGTTCCAAGACTGAACCAAGCAAGGTCAACTAACAATCTGTCCGTCGCTCTAATTACGACGACACGCTATTTTACATAAAACCTGTCGATGAATGCGCCAAACTCGACCCCTCCCTGACACGCATCCCGAGTTTTTGGTGATAGAATGGCCGACTTTCCACGAATATAGGGTAGAGAACTGGCGTTTGGCTCGAGACGGGAGTGGCCGTATCATACGTGGCGCAGTGGCATGGACGTGGCTCAATCTGTGTTTACCACTTTTCGTCTCGTTCTTCTGGCCAAAGGTGTGTCATTCCCTGTCTTCTTGACTTCTTCCTTGCGCGGTCGATAACCCACATTCAGCTTCGGGGAAATAATGCCGGGCTGGCTCTGATAGGCATTGTTCTGTCCGTTTTTGTATGGTCACGATGCAGTCAAACTCTGTATGGTATGTGTTGTCCTGCCGAACCATCCGAGATGACGTGGAAAGCATGCTACTTTTTCTATTTGATCTACAGAATCTGTACTGGTGTTCCCGACGCTCGGGATCCAATTAGAGACACATATCGGGCACCCATCCTTAGGGCCGCTCTTCGTGTCACGACGGTTCATCCACGCTTCCTGCTTGGAGGATTTTGTGATACACGAAGGTATTAGAAGATGGAACGTTCGTTATTTTCTGGCCGCGATTAAGCGGTCGAATAATGGTTCTATCTCGTTCCATGTGGCTTTCGAGGTGAGTTAATTACTCAGCGCCCGATCTCTGTGGTCTCGACATATTTTTTTCCAGAATATTTTGCCTTACTTCCCTGTGCTTTTACAGGTATACACCCGAGTGCAGAACTCTATGTTTCCTTGGGAACCGCGAGACTCCATGGAGATATCATGACAATGCAGTACACCCGCTCCACTGTATCCTACCCAAACACTGTTACAATCTTAAAGCCATAATGATGCCAACTATTCTGTAGATGTCTCAGACACGCTGTAACCAGTTTTTGTGAGTGTCTCGGTATTGGCACAATAGCTGTGAGAACCACTTTGTGTCTACTACTTCTGTCGTCTGCCGTTCATTCTCTACTTCCTTCTTCACTCTCGTATGCACTGAGCAAACCGTCGTAGCCTTCGTCATCACCTTCCTCTGCAGCACTGTCCCTCGTCTCTCGTACCTCACGGCTGCCAGTAGACACCTTCCGTGTACGTACGTGGCCATCCGCCAGGCCCTTCCGCAAACGCACATCACTCATGTCATTAGAAGTCTTCCTGAACGGTAACCGACGCGGTGATACCGGCGACGTTGCCGGTGCAGACCCCGCAGAGTCACTGCCTCCAAAATTTCCCACTCGTGGCGTAAGTTCCTGTTCTTCCGGCCATTCCGGGGGTGCCAGGGACTGTGGACTTGTGCCTTTCTGTTGCTCGGCAACCGCGGCAGTCGGCTTCAAGGTATCTCGAATTCGCAGGTTCGCAGGGCGTGCCGTGTAGCGTTTTGTGCGCAAGCGTGCGTTCTTTGATGATGGTGTATGCGAGACAGAGGAATCGGACGTATTATCTACTTCGTCTGCAGCACGCACAGGAGGTGGCGTTCGCTTCCTCACGATCGCGCCGCTTCGCCCTGGCAGATCCAGCGACGCATGTCCCTGCTCACTCGCGGATACTGGCACGCGGTCAACCCCATTTATGCGGACGGGTGTCGTGTAGTGGTTAAGCGGCGTAGGAGGATTAGGCGGTGACGGGACCGTTGTTGGAGAGTCGGGGGTATCGGCAGGACGCCGACCACGCTGAGGTGTCGTTTCCTCAACGGTACTTATATTCGCAAGAGAAGGTCCTCGTATACTCGAGATACTGGTGTCCGAAGAATGAGTTGGCGAGAGCGCGCCCCACGGTAGACGCGGAGAGCGCGATGCGAGTGCCATCGGTGATACAGATTTGCGATTCAAAGGTACCCGCCGGCTGTTCCCATCTGAGTCGTAGTCAGACCGAGAACCTGCACTGCGAGAGTAAGTCTTGTTAAACACCTCTGGCAGTGACAGCGATGAGATCGACGATAAGGATTCTTGTCGCATCGCGTGGGACTTGGAGAGATGCACGTCTGACCACTGCTGCAAAGGATATGGTGGGGTACTTGCACCTGAAAGCCCGGACGATGGTGATCTCTTGGTGATCAGAGTCTGAGAATTTAACATTAGTGGTCGTGGTGCACTCTTTGGCGGAGGGGCGGGGCGCATTTGCAACGACGCAAGAGAGGCCAGAGATTCTTTCGTTTTGTGTATAAACGCTTTATCTAACCGAGGTGAAAGCTCTGGACTTGAAATAGGCGGCTCGGTCGAAGCTTGTCGCCGGGGTAGCGGGAGGAAACTCTCGCGCGGAGAGCGGAAGAAAGCAGGGCGTGGGGGATCTTTAGACTCGCCTGCCTCAGTTCCAGACAAAGGTACCTTGCGCGGGCCATCAGGAAGCCTCTTGGGTTGGCTGCCCGGCAAAGTACTCTTGGGAGGTGCGAGCTCTGAAGAGGTACTCCTTGGTGATGTTGCATCCATCGCCGAGGAGGAAGATGCATTGCTGCCCCTCCGTGAACTCCACGCATTCACAGCCTTGGCCCGCCAATTTGTGCTGACCTTGGAAAAAGCTGCAATGGTGTCTGAATCCTTCAACTTTCCAGCATAGCTCCACAGAGCCGTCTGAACGGGCTGAACCGATGACTGCTGCTTTTCTTCCTTCGCCGCCGAGGGCAGTAGCGGGGACGAAGGCGTTGGGGGGGATGGTATCTCATCATCCATCGAACTCTGGTTGGTAATACCCCTCCACACTGTGTTCGCGAGCACGGACGTCAACGACTTTGCACCCGGCGTCTCCGTCTCGTTCCCGTCATCACGCTCACTCTCGCCCTCTGTTGTCTCATCGTCCGACTCGTCATCGCGCTCTTCCCCATCGTTCCCCATGACAGGCGCTCCAAGGCCTTTCCACATCGTCGCTTTAAGCCGCGCGCCAAGCGTCATCCCGTCCGTCTTCTGCACTTTCGCCTCCTCCTTGAGCCGCTTCTGCGAAATATCAAATGCAGTCTGCAATACGCGGTCGATGCCTCCCGCAGAATCGATCGGGTAGGCTTGAAGGAGTGTCATGCCTGCCATGAACGCGTCGCTGAGTTCCCAAGGTCGAAGTGGGGACGGCGGCGGGAGCGCAGCGTGCTCGTACGACCACAGACTTGGTTCCTGACGGCCTTGCTTTCCGAGTCTGAGAAACAAGTGTCAGCGTAAATGATCTCGACCGGTAGAACCATGCCAAAAAAAATATACCGGAACAACGGCGTCCGCGCACGGATAAGAAGGCTAACACATATATCCACCAGACAATCCAGTTTGGGATTGGAGTTGCGGGTCCTCATGGGACAGGCTATGATGACGTCCCAAACGGGGAACACGGCGAGCAGGGGAAGCGTCTGGGTCAACATTGTAGAGAGCCATGGGCTGTCGTGAACTGTGAGACAGATCCACAACCGATGCAGGTACCACCTACTATGAATAGTGCGGTAAAGCAGGATCAAGGCTCTTCGCGTGCTAGGCCACGCCGTGAGCGACCGAATTCAAAAAATAAGAAAACCCAAATTAAAACATACCAAATTCTCTGCTAGTTCCCCGTCCGCAGAAGCCAAGCGTTCGCTGAACCTCCGCATCCACACCTTACCACCCTCCTCATCTTCTAGCTCGACAAGTTCTCCCACGAGAGCCTCAAACAACCAAAACGTGTCTGCCTCTGCGTGGGCGACATCGGCTGGCTCGACTTCTCGAGTAAGAACCGAGTATAACGGAACGAGCAACGCTGGTATATGCGGTGCTTGGTTTGCAGGATTGAGACAGGCATGCAAGTATAGAAGACGTAAGAGCGCAGAAAGATGCTTGTGGTGCGCGGGCGGTAAAACGTATGGTTTGGCTTGCAAAAGCGTCGTATGTGTTCCTTCCTTCCGGGAGGCGTCCGAACCCGAAGGATGCTCTGGTGGATCAGCTTGGACCTCGTGTTCGAGTCGGATTTCAGGGATGGCTTGTGCTTCTGGTTCGGTATTTCCCCTACGAATAAGTTCTAACCTGACATCAAGGTTGCGAGCACAGTCAATCTTGATGGTCCCTTCTGCTTGGTCGTCAAGAGGACAAAGCGTAGAATTGTCCGGTTCATCCTCCAACAGTGAGAAGAGGTCGAATGGTAAATGGAATAATGATTCGGATACTGTGATGATAGCCGCGTCGGCACGTGCAGGTGGTGTCGTCGGGGGCGGGAGATTAGCCAGCGGCCCAAGCAATCGTTTGACAAGATCCTTGAACGCATTCACAAATGGGGACGTATGCGGGTACTATCGGTTTCAACAACTCACATAGTAACTCTCCCTCTGCTTCCGGCTATCCTTCTCCCAGGTCGATTTGGCGATTGGAAGTGTGCCAAAAAGTAATCTGAAAACGAAGCAGCCAGATGAGCCACTCAGATACTGCCAACATCATTCATCCGGCCATACTCCTCACCTCCAGATCCGGGGTCTGATCCATGGAGGATCATCAGGAAGACCTGCATGCCGATAGCAGTAAAGTTCAGCCGTTTGACGTCGTAAATCAACCGCATACAGCCACACGTAGTGTGCCAACTTTACATACCGTGGGAGCATAATCTTCGCAGACGTGAAATATCAACGACAGCAGAAGAACCCGGGTCCAAGATTTCCGAAAGTTGATTTAAGCTACATCATCCGAGTCAGTATCCATTATCATTTAACCAACGAAAGCTTGTCAAAGCAGAACTTGCATGTCATGACGACGAGGTTCGGGGGTCCATTTGACATTATACGTATCTGCTATTTTGACGAGGTAGGCGTCCATCTGTGCTGCTGTAGGTGTGGGAGACGCCACGATGTCGAGTACCTTTTGCGTCCGTTCAAACGGCTTCAATCAGAACCTCTGGTGAATAAAACCATATCTGGGGGGTGCCACACCTGCTTAGCAACAGTTTTCTTGCTATTCGTGACTGCGGAATGAGTAAAAGTACGACCGAGTCGCTGCACGAGGACGTCCCGGACCAAATTGAGATCTGAAGAGAGTAGCGACGTTCAACGAGGACGATCCAAGAGCCAGATGACCCGTATCGAACTGTTTGACTGACCTTTCGACTCGGTGCTCGGTGCAGCGTACACGATGGTTGAAGCCGCCTCAATGGCTACCGGGCTCAGTTGTTTCCTGTATCGAGGCGGAACAGAAGCCAGTACAGTCACGCCACCCACGCAACAACGTTTAAGCCTTCGACTATATGTATGAGCGCAGCCTAAGTTGGACGTACCCAACGTTCTCCAGTTCGGCCATTCGCTCGAGCACGACACACACGCACATCTCCAGGACCTCCAATAAATCGCCCATCTTGTCTTCCCACATCAGATTCTGAGCTTTAGTGCGTGCCAGCCCGACGTTGCCATTGTGCAGTAGTGTGGCGATATCCCGGCGTGTAATTTGGCCCTGGGAGTCTTTGCGTTCTTGTAACTGACTGAGACGGTGCGATGTGGTCCTTAGGAGTGTCTGGATGTCGTTTGTGTCAGCGAGTGGCTCAGGTATCGCTGGCATCATCGAGATGGTGATCTGGACAGCGAAAGACGGTGAACTTGCCTTGAACGCGACGGGATCCCAACTTGCCATCTTGCCGTCGCCAGAGCGGAGCCGTTGGTGCAAATTGGGTCGTGGCAGAGGCGGATATGAAGAAATAATAAACCCAGTGTTCGCGGATGGGGCCGTTCTCTACCCGAAAAACCAGTGCAACCCATGCCCTGTCAAAAACTGACACCGTGGGCCACACGGCTCCCTCTGTCCGCAGTACGGTCGTTGAACCAGGTAGTATATTAGAGTCTAGTTATACATTTGCTAACAATACAACATGTTCCATTATGCAGCTACATGAGGTAAGAAGGTACGTGTTTGGAGAGAATGGATCGTGTTGTGAGACTTTTGGTGACTGGGGAACTCCCCACTTCGGATGAAGATCTACTCTTCCTCGGCGGGGGCATCATAGACAAATGTCGTGCCGGTGGTCGCGAACCTACAACGCCTGGTTGTAGATTCGACGAAGGTCGGGGGACTGGTTGGAATCGCCGTTGTGGCGCTAGAGGCGCGGGAGTGGAAATGGTCATGGTTCGTCGTGGAGCGGAGCCCCCCTCGATGGGATGTGTTGGAGGTAGAGATTTATGACGTTGTGGGCTCGTGGAAACAGACATACTTTGCGCTGGCAGCGTCGACTGACGTCGAGGCAGTATAAGCGGCAGTAGTGGCGGGGCAGCATGTGATATACGATTAGGTGTGTTTGGCCCAGAATCCGACGACCCTTGAGAAGTTGAAAACCACTTCTCGCCCATTTCTGGGTCCATGATCGGCAGCACCGACGGTTTCGCGGAAGGGGGAACAATGTTGGACGAATCTACCGCGGCAGGTATCCGGGACTGCATATAGACCACGACGGCGAAGTAAACACCGTAAAGCAGCGCTGTGTCCACAAATATTAGCTGCGAAACAGGACGCAGGTAGACGTCACTTACAAATGGCTGGAATGACCCAGCATGCCATGACAGTATATGCATTGAGGAGTTTGCATACACCCACGTCATCGGAAGCTGACCAGTGAAAGGTAAGGTGAAGTTGTTATAGGTATGACAACACCGCGTACTTTGATCTGGACACTGAATCTGAGGACTCCAACACGCGACAGCAAGAGCAGCACCTGGTGATAATCTCAGAAAAAGCGCTCTGCACGGCATGGATGCCACGCACCTGTCTGCAGAACAAATATCAACAAGAGACGTGCAGCATCCAACCATATTCGGAATTCGAGTATCAACCTGCAAACCGTCAGCTCGGCCGCGTGCAGAACGCGTCTGTTCACCACTCACAAGACGGGCGGTATGAAAATGGTCGTTGCGTTCGTGAGTATGAGAAGGAACATTAACGATTCTGAGACGACAATTCAGCCATTTCAAGTGAGACGCGACTTCCGGGGAACGTACGGGAAGTATTGTCTGAGATGCTCCAGCGAGTGAATATCTCGACCGATACAAGTATTAGCCAGATCAAGGCCATAAAGACGATGCAATCTGTAGAAAATGCATGAAAAACGCAAGACAGAAGAGATGCCACCGGGCTACGCACTGAATGCGATGGCGCGAACAGTGAAGAAGATAGGAAAAGAATCCATGGCCATGGCAGGTCATAAAGTTGCAAAACTGAATAAATGATCTTCCAGCGATCAGCGTATGACTTTGAGAAACGAGAGGACGCCTGGACGGGCAGTGGTGTGGTGGGAGGGAATCAGTCGTGCATTGTGCTGCGTCGCGTATTCTCGTCTTATGTCCACACACCCTTTGTTCTCTGCCGCGCACTAAACCGTTAACGGAGGGATGTTTGGCTTTCTTTGTATAACAACAAAAACGAACAATTAGCCCCTAACTAAATCTAAATCTTGTAAGCTTGGGCATGTCCACCCACGGGAAGAATCGTCATAGCAAGGGGTAGATGGGTCGACCTATCGACCAATCGACCCATCTTTCACACTCCGCCGAGCCGACTTCCGAACTCCGCTTCCGAAGCGACCCAATGCGACCTTTGCAGCACGTGATCGTGGCAGTGTGGGTGTTTTTGTGCCACTGAAAGGGTGTGTCAGCATGTGTCAGCAACCCCTTTGGGTGGGAATTTCGGGTTCCGACAAGGTTGCCCCTTGCCGGCTTCTCGGCTCGCCTCCGGCTCGTGGACCCCTTGCTATGACGAATCGTCGCTTCGGAAGCGGAGTTCGGAAGTCAGCTCGGCGGAGTGCGAAAATAGGTCGATTGGTCGATAGGTCGACCCATCTACCCCTTGCTATGACGATTCTTCCCATGACTTCACCTGTGTCTAACTTGCCATCTTCACGAGAGCGAGTCGGATCGTTGACTCTCTTGAAAATTTATTTATTTATTTTGATCTATAACTCATACCAGTGATGCTTATGTGCATGTCATGGAGACATTAAGCTTGGTACACCCATCGTGCTACCACTACTGAATACCGAACACACACATACCATTAGTGTCTGCACTGCCCTTGACATTGCTATCCTGACATGGCATTTACGTGTTGCCTTTGTGGTATTGTCGGCATGGTATGCATGGAGAATGGTAACAGGATGCCATGATCTGCCATTCTGCAGCAAGGGGTTCATTGAAATATTGAGTGCTCACTCTCGTGAAGATGGCAAGTTAGACACAGGTGAAGTCACGGGACCAAAGAGTCACGTGCAACTAAAGTTGAACGTTGAACACTCATGCAGCGTTAGCGCACATTGATTCGCTCATTGCTCCGGCAGTTCCGGATTTGGTAAGTGTTCAAAGTTTCAAAGTACATTTGGTACGAGGACACTGGACACTGCAGTTGTATGGTCGTTGGGCAGCAGGGTCATACTCTTCCGAAACTCCAACCTTCTGGACTTTGGGCAAAGTGCATACCACATTGGGGAGTTGAGCACTTTGAAGACCATTCCATGGACCAGATTTCACAGGTAGTTGTGTACTGGTACACACAGGCTATATCACTACTATACATCTCTGTACGATCCACATATTACAACTCTGTGCACGCTTCAGATCCTGCCTGTGCCCACACTACAACACCTTATACATTTTCAAGTCGGTACACATCATAGGCTACCTCTTCGTAGGAGTGTGCCTTGAGAAAATTTGTTCAGTTAGAGTTATCATAATAAGGAACCTCACTGACCTGCTTGAGGGCAGTTATAGCGTTACGGAGGTCAGCCATGTCACCTCTGTCATTGACAACAACTTCGACCCTATCTTCTGTAACTTTCTCAAGTACACCGGGGGCTCCGACGGTCGGATTAGCTGCTGCCCCAGGCATGAACTGGCCTATGTCCCAGTGCTAACAAGTTACACCACAAAAGAGTTTCGCAGGGTGGCGTGACGTACCAACGCCGGGTGTTATAAAAGCACACTGCTCATATTGTCCGATCTTTCCAACTTGCTCTGGATATCTGGAAAAGATTTCTTTGAGGACATGTGCAGTCTCTTCCTTGGGCGAGAAGAAAACGAGCTTAAATCGAATTGGTAGCATGCCTTGGACGGGATGAAGCAGGCTGATGGAAGGTTGCGGCCACGGCTTATCTCCCCAGCTTTCAAACTCCGCTTCAAACAGACTTAAATTTACTGGTGGGACACGTGGCAGCCAAAGCTATGTGCGTGGTGGAATGCCAAATTTGTCTCGAGCGCAAGTGCCGGAAAGTATAAATTAATTAAGTTGATTGATATACAGTAGAAGGCCCTTACACGGTGGCGGCTTCAATGTTTTCACACACTCTAAAGAGTATCTGAAAGTGAAAATGACATGTTTTATTATGGTTCAAATTACCATGCTCCCACAAGATTTTATTCCAAGAACATTTAGAATGTTTATTACCAGTCTATATTGGGAGAAACATTAGATATCCACCCAAAGACAATTGAAAATTATATATTGTGTGAATGTCATAAGGTTATTGACAATAATATCTGCCCAATACTCTTTAGAGCATGAGAAAATATTGAAGCAGCCAATGACAAGTGAGGGTTCAATATTTTTTCATGCTCTAAAGTGTATTGGGCAGATATTATTGTCAATAACCTTATGACATTCACACAATATATAATTTTCAATTGTCTTTGGGTGGATATCTAATGTTTCTCCCAATATAGACTGGTAATAAAAATTCTAAATGTTCTTGGAATAAAATCTTGTGAGAGCATGGTAATTTGAACCATAATAAAACATGTCATTTTCACTTTCAGATACTCTTTAGAGTGTGTGAAAACATTGAAACCACCACTGTGTTATAGTGATGCATTTCAAGTTAGGTGTGACACATGTGACTGGTATGACTAATCATTAATGTGACAGCCAGTTACCACCAAACCACTGCTGCAGCATTGCCTGCTCCTGGTGCTGCAAGTCAATCCTGGACCATCAAAGATGCTGTGACAGGTCCAATAACATTTCTCCAGTCCCATGTGTGATGCATACCTGCTCCATTTGCTCACAAAGATGGATCATGATCTGAAACTTCCCTTTCATATCCTTTTCCAGACTTTCTATATCCTTTCTTCTCTCTTTTCTCTTGACTTGTACTTCATGAGATGCCTCCCATGATGGTTACTCATTATTTTTCCCCTTTTTGGACAGATGTTCCCTCTCTTTCATCAGCAAACCACTGTTTTTGGCACAGTAATCACAGTGCAGCACAGCATGCCACAGTTCAGCCACAGTATGACAGTGTGACAGCCTCCCAGCACTCAGCACCTAATAGCCTTCCCACCCTGTCAGCCTAATTAGGTTTGGCCATTTGTGGTGTCACTCCCCTTACTTAGGCTTCTTTGCACAATCTCCCAACACCAGCAATAAATCCTCCCCCACATACTGATTGGTCTTTGCAGGGACAGGTGATGGAAGGTAGGCACCATATGTCACTGGGGCTCACCAAGGACCATTATGAGACTCCATGCCACAGCTTGGTAGGTGACATACCTGCCCCTCAGCTTCCCATGCCCCTCCCTTCCTGCTCCCTCTGTCATGAGCATTGTCCCTGACATCCAGTGTGTTCTCTGCATTGTGTACTGTTGGAGATTGAGTCACCCCTGTGTGATGTACATTTGGTGTGAGTTTTTACTTGCTTACATAAGTGCTTAGAGTGCACTTAGTAGTACAGTTTCTTGGTACAGTTTCCTCAGTAGTTGAGTCACTACTGAGGGTAAGCACATATATTCTTTACCAGTACTTACTTACTGATGACCTGTAGCTGCCTACAGCCCTATTCTACATGTACTTTATTCTCTGCTACATCAAGCCCATACCTCCCATCTCCTGACACCTCATCAGCAAAACAGCCATTTTGGGACAGGGTCACAGTTCAATCTTCTAGATTAAATACTGCTCTAAATACACTATTTTTTGCACTTCTAATGTATGAAAACATGTATCTAGGGCATGTACATTCATACAAAAATATTTTTTTGGTCTATAATGTAGTAGTTAATGAATTGTGAGCCACTGTGCAGCACTGTACAGAGGGTGACCTTTCTGTCACACTGTGGCACTCTGTGGTGGCTGTGCAGAGCCATACAGTCACAAACTGTTTTGCTGATGCTCTACACTGTGCTGATGCCCCATACAAGCCATACAACTCTTGCTTCCTCATCTCTGTTGCATCTCCCCACTGCCAGAGTCACTGGACTCTCAAAATTGATTGCATTTCATGGCTCTCAATGCCACTGGCACTATATGAAGATATTACAATCTGTGAACAAGGCTGAGCATATTCAAGAAGCTAAAGAATGCTGTGTTGTGGAACTGCAAGGTTCATTTTCTCTACTAATCTTTATCTTTTCTGGGGTGATGCACATACTTTCAGGCTTGCCACCAGAAGTTCAGGATGCTGCCAAGTTCATGTATGCAGATCAGGGCATGGATGTTGTCATTGATGAGCCCACTCCATTCATGAGTGCTGACTCTGACAGTGAAAGTGATTATGGGGACAATGATGAGTTTGCCAAGTTGTCAAAGAGCATGTCTGGACAGTACATTTTCAAAGTGATTGTAACTTTCTCACTGCAAGCAACACCTTAGGCATCAAGCAGATACTCATGATCATAGAGATTGTATTGATTGCCATTTTGACCAGTGGAACATTCAGATGCCACTCCTGGTGGATGCATATTTGGATTACCATTCATGTGATACCAGGGAGGGCTTCCCTTCTGCAGATGACCTTATGGTGGCCGCTGAACTACCTGTACAGCTTCCCCCAGGTTCCATCAGCAATATAGAGCTTGTAGACATCTTCAGTAAGTTGTTGATTTTTCCTGGATGTGTACTTTGTTGTGTTGATTTCATATATAGCCCAACAAAAGGCAACACTCATCTCTCACCCATATCAGATGTTCCCCAATGAGAATCTTATCCCTCATGGCTACCTTGGCTGCTCCCCCATCTTTCCCAATATTGCATTTTCCCCATGAACACTCTCTGCTTTCAGACAAGCCCACTGGATGTGTCCATGGTTCACCATTCAGGTGCAATGCAAAATGTTGTGTCACCTCCATAGTGTAAAGTAATGAACAAGCAATCCTGTATTGTAATGCTAATGATCATCCAGATCCCTTATTGTCCATATTTATGTACCCAGTTCTCTCTGGCATTTGACATTTACCTTGAGGTTATCCATTGTGTCAATGACTGCATTCAGGATGTGCTAGGTAGGAATTCTCAAGACTGGTGACTTCTGAATGAATGTCCAGCTTGCTTCTACCACTTGGAAGATGAACACAGGCTTAAGTTTGACTGGCTTGTTTCTACTGATGGCAACAACAGTCTCAAGTGGCAGGACACAATGGTATATGGCAAAACACCACATGAGGATTCATGTATGGCATGATTGACATACTGGCTCAACAATGTGGAAGTTGACCAGTTTATGAGGTCAAGGCCAAACAGGTTTGTTAGAATTGTCCTTGCTCTTCCATTGACTGCATAATGCAGAAACAGACAGTGGCCAATAACAGTGTTGGCACTGAGCCCAACAATGAAGATGACTGGGAGATGGATGTGGATGTGGCATCCAGCCTATTCAACTGTGTTGATTGTTGGCATAATGCAAAATCTGACCAGTGCAAGAAGATGTTTTCAGTGTTTGAGGAATCAGGCATCTTTATTGTGACCTGCTGACATCACTTTGTGCTGTTAGCATGTGACATGATCAAGAGTGGTGAACTGTAGGTGATTACAGCATAATCCTCCCAGACACTGACAATGACTTCAGAACAAAATATTCCCTTGCAATAGTGAACTGACTACTCCTGACTACTCACTGTGTATGGCAAAAATGGTGGCATTGCATATGACATTGGGTGTGCCTTTGCGAAAACTGCTGGTGCCAGCAGTTTAGGGCAGAGGATTAATAATCTCAGTTTGTCCTTCATGGTTGGTGCATTTCATGGGCATGCACACAACTGCTTCTGTCAATTGGACTGGCACCCTATGTATATTGATGGGACTGGAAATATGGATGGTGAGGGTTACAAACATGTATTCTCAGCATTGAATAAATTAGCATGAAGTATGTGACATGTGACAAGGTTCCACTGACACCAAGCAATCAAACAGCATTTTATGTTTTGGAATGAAGATAAATATGAGGTGCTAAGTGTGTATGCAATATCCATAAGCTGTTGTATTGACATTTTGTTAGTGTGATTTATTTGGAACCACTACAAAGAAGCCACACTTTCAATCCATGGGCTAACTAGTGAGCTTGAGATTCTCAAAGATTCTCTGCACCTCACCAACAATGATTTCCCATGGTTCCTCTCTGAAGAACATGCCTACCTGAATACTGTCCACCAGTCTCCACCAAGGGAACAGATGACCATTTGCTATGTCCAAGTCCTTGATGAGCTTGAACAAAGAAAGTATGTATTCACATGCTTCAGCACTTGTTGATTTACTCATCCATTACAATAATACTTAGAATGGATTGGGCTAAGGCTCAGGAAGTGGCTAATGGTGCTCTGAGTGGAGTTGCTGCTGGTGATTTCTGTGCTGCCATGGTGGCAATAAATGAGGCATGTATTCAGGTTGAGCTTGCATGCACAAAGTTGCAGCATACCAGACCCTTCAGTCAACTATTGGCCTGAAACTGGGACACCCAACATGTACAATTGCACCTAAAGGTGGGCCTAGCCAATACTGGCCAACTGGCCCTGAGAGGGATAGGCCAAGGTGTAAAGGTGTTTTGGCCAACATGTCTGGGAGATGGCCCACCACCCTGGAAGTGGGGTCAGCCTACCTGGCTGGGGGATGGCCCACCCTCCTGGAAGTGTGGGGTCAGCCAACCTGGCTGGGGGATGGCCCACCCTCCTGGAAGTGTGGGGTTAGCCAACCTGGCTAGGGGATGGCCCACCCTTCTGGAAGTGTGGGGTTGGCCAACCTGGCTGGGGGATGGCCCACCCTCCTGGAAGTGTGGGGTTGGCCAACCTGGCTGGGGGATGGCCCACCCTCCTGGAAGTGTGGGGTTGGCCAACCTGGCTGGGGGATGGCCCACCCTCCTGGAAGTGTGGGGTCAGCCAACCTGGCTGGGGGATGGCCCACCCTCCTGGAAGTGTGGGGTTGGCCAACCTGGCTGGGGGATGGCCCACCCTCCTGGAAGTGTGGGGTCAGCCAACCTGGCTGGGGGATGGCCCACCCTCCTGGAAGTGTGGGGTTGGCCAACCTGGCTGGGGGATGGCCCACCCTCCTGGAAGTGTGGGGTCAGCCAACCTGGCTGGGGGATGGCCCACCCTCCTGGAAGTGTGGGGTTGGCCAACCTGGCTGGGGGATGGCCCACCCTCCTGGAAGTGTGGGGTCAGCCAACCTGGCTGGGGGATGGCCCACCCTCCTGGAAGTGGGGTCAACAGGGCTGGGATCAGCCATTGGATACAAGTCACAGCCCCACATTGAGGGGTATCCATGTCAAATGAAAATACTAGTGATGCATGGCCCACCCCCTTCAAGTGGGGTCAACAGGGCTGGGATCAGCCCTTGGATACAAGTCAAAGCCCCACACTGAGGGGCATCCATGTCAAATGAAAACACTAGTGATGCCACAGATGGTTTGAAGGTCCAGCACTGTAGGCCATCCAGTGAGGTTGGGGGTTAGCAGGCCTGGCTGCCAGCACTGCCTATGACCCAGCAAGTGGGCTCAATTCAATGTAGCTGCCATTAGCCTTTGGATACAAGTTGAAGCTTCCACCATGCAGCATTCATTTCAAAAGAAAATATTAATGATGCCACAGATGGTCCATAGCATGGAGGTGTTGTTTGCTGACTTCACTGGGGGACAAAGATCCCTAACATACTTTTACCATGGTGAGAAAAGATTCTGTATCAACATGGATCCAAAAATCCCCACATCATTCTATTTGGACTACCTTTAAAGACATGATTTATCTACAAACCAAGTCCCAAAGCTCTCTTAGTCTGTTTCCTTGCTCTCTGTTCTCTTTTACCCTCCACTACATCCTGGTGATGACCTCCTTTTGTCACCTTCTGTTCTGGCTTCAGGTCCACACTCCTTTCTCTTTTCTTTTTGTTGGTAGGTCTGGGAACAGGAGTTTCCTCCTCTTCACTCCCTCCCTCACTCCCACTCATCTTCTCTTCCACCCTAGAGGCCCCCTTCCCACTGCTCCCCTCCCCCCTGTCTCTTTCCTTGGTGTAGCCAGAATTTTGCTGCAACCTGGAGACCACTGATCCTACTGCACCCATCACATCCTCCCCTCTCTCAACACCAAGCTCAGAGTTCAGCAGAAAATCAAGGTCAGCTACTGCAGGATCATCTGGTTCCACCTCCTGGGCCCACTTACACTCCCTCAACAGAAGCCCAAACCCAAGTACCACCTGAAATCCCTTCAAGGAGCAACTGAACCTTGCACTTTGTAGCTTCTGCAGTGCCTTCCAGAAGGAAGTCTGATTCAAATGAATATCTTCAGGAAGGTACTGGGCACTCCATGTCCATGTTGCCCAGACAGGCATGTCAATCTTAGTTCCCATTCCAGGTGCCTGTGAAATATATTTGTTAGTAGGGTCTTCCCCAGAGGTGTTTGTCACTCACAGTCTTGGGTAGGCCATGCACCAGCTCAACCAGCTCCTGATACCAAGGCATGATGGACAGAGAGTTCAAAAACTTGAGTCTGTCCTTGCTGGCATGCCAAGCAGGACTTGTTTCATGGGGGCTATCATCCCCTGACCTTCCAGGAGACACCTCCCCCCTCTTAAGAGACCCAACAGTTTCCTGCTCTGAGTCAGAGCCACCAATCACTCCAGTGGGACCCCCATCCACTTCACTGTCATCCCCAGGGCTCATCCACCTCTTCTTAGCACTGGCTTTCCCCTTCTTTTCAAACTGGAGATGAACTGGTGCATCCTCCTTTCTGCAATTGATAAAGGTTACAATCACCTTATCCTCACCCTCTCAGGAATGCCAATGATTCCAAAGCAAAAGCATGTCTGCCTTGGTCCATTTGGAAGGATCCTTCATGGTAAATCCATCTGGTATGGATTCCTTGTCCAGATACTCCAGAGGAGACTTGATAAGCAATCCCCAGGGAACCTCGGCCTTTGGCCTGCCCATAAACTTGGCTATGTTTATACTGTCAACCAACTGGCTAAAATTCACATTCCAATCAAGAACCCACTGTAAGCTGCTTGGAAAACTGCTCTTGCCAAATTCTGTGGGACCTTCAGCTTCTGCCCAGACCAAGGTGGCACTTCAGGATTTCCTTCCTCATCAACAGTTATCTCCACTTCCTGCTTCTCATTCAGATCTTCCTCAACTAAATATTGATCAGTATAACCATACATATTGATACACAATACACCAAACTTACTGGGGCAGTCAACAGATAGTCAGTCAAATTATGCTCTCCATTCAAAACCCAATCCTTGCTGGACTCTGATGACTCAGTGAAAGCTTTCTTCCCATCAATGGGAGTTGTCTCAAAACTAGATGTCTTCCTTAGTATTGGATGCACCAGATTAAATGGAATTTACACCACTGGAATGGGGAGAGCTGGAGTGGGGGAGAGTCAGGGGTAGGAGGAGAGTGAGGGAGGTCACATGACTGAGTGGCAGGGGTCTGGGGTCAGGCAGGGTAGGTAGACAGGTGGGACAAGAGGGTCATGTACAGTGAGCACTCTCAGATACCCAAGCAGATTCAGATGGGTTCACTGCTGGCTCTCCCATCTGGTGATGAGAGAGGAACTTGAACCCCATGGCAAAGAACAGTAATGGCACCAATCACACTTCAGGCAGTGGCATCCCTTAGAGGAATTGGGAAACAAGGTCAGAACTCAGACAGTGAACTGACATCAGAAAGCAGTGTCTCAGAGTTGTCAGCATCAGGGAGTGGCATAGAGGTACTAGGAACAGAGAGAAGGAGGTGAAAGACCTCATACACAGTACCAATGATGGAGGAAGCAAACATGCAGTTGAAACCAGCAGGAGACTCAGACCAGTTCAGACTATGGCCAGCCATATTCATAACACTGGGAGTGACATATACATATAAACTGCTGAGCACACACCCCAAGACTCCCCCTTCCCCAACACCAAAGGCTACCCAGCAGCAAGGGTATTGCAAACCAGCACTAGGAGGAGGCAGCATAATCATGTCAGACTTGGCAAAAATCATACCACTCTTCCACAGGGACTATGGCAACAAGGAGGAACTGACAGAATGGTTTGCTCAGTTTCAGCTCTCAATACCAGATTCATGGTCAGACATGAGGAAAGTAGACAGATTCAGGCTGCAGTTGGCACCAGGAAGTTATGCAGATGAATGGTTTGAAAACCTACCTTCAGAAGACAAGAAGGACATGTCAATGCTGAAGGCAGCATTCATGAAGTGATGGCCACCAGCAAGGCAACCCAAACTGATGAGGGTACAACAGAGGGAATGCATTAAGGACCAGGTGCTAAAAGAGGAAGAGATAGGAGAGTGGATCACAGAAGGGAGAGCAGGAGATTATGGGCACATACTGTGGGTGGAAAGGGCCAAGAGGTTGGCATTGAGCATGGGAGATGCAGAGGGGATGTTGGTGGTGCATGTGATAGAAGGGGCACCACAAATGATCAAGGACAAACTGGACGAGGACTATGCAAGCTGGGAAGAGTTCATCATGGCAGTATGGAGTATCAAGGTGGAGAAGCTGTGGAGGAACAGAGAGAAGCAGAGCACAGAATGCACCAGGGATCAAGCAGTCACCCTCTTACAGCAACAGATGGCCAACCTCACAATGAGGACAATGAACACTGTGAATACAAGAGGGTATACATGACCAATGTTCTTGCAGCAGTTCCAAGGACAGGGAAGCATAGGGCCACCACAACTAGCAATGCCATACAGGCCAAGCACCAGTTTACCACCAGCAATGTATGCAAGAGGCATGGGGGTACAGCATCCTCTGCTGACGAGATCACAAATATTGGAGAAGATGAGCATCTTACCCAGGAGACCAGATACAGAAACAGGCAGGCAGCAGTATGAGGCAGATGTCAAATTGTGGCACAAGACATATGGCTATGATGCCCTGCCATCATTGGAAAGGCCATACCCACTGAAGCCAGGGACAGCATCTGCAGGAGCTGGCAAGTGCTTCTACTGTGGGCTTGTAATGGACCCACTGCATGTTGGAAGCATGTGCACAGTGAAGGAAACACTCAGACCACATGAGACAAGATGGAGACAGTTAGTGGCAGCTATGTTGAGAAGAACTACACAGCCTAGAACAACAACAGCACCCATAAACTATGTATGGCCAGCTCCAACTCAAATAATGGCACAACCAATGCATGCCACACCACTTGTGAACATGGTCACACCATGGGAGACATGGCAAGAGGGAGATGGACAGGGAGAGTTGGAGAACACATGGGAGTGGGTGCAGGAGGAAAATGGGAGGGGACTACAGATAAGGGCAGATCAGCTGTTGTCCAGAACAGGATCCAACATGAGACAAACCTGTACAGGATGGTAATGAGAGGATGGTGCTTGTGGGTGCTAGTGGTAACATAGAGTCAGGGTGGAATACAGTTGTTGATGTGTATGGGGTGGATGTGACAGGAAAGCCAGTGAGAATGCACCTAAGCAACCCATTCCTGACAGTACTGGGTTTAGAAGGTCCACATGGGGAGTATGGGTGGTTCCTAGCTATGGTTGATAGCAGCATGATGATCAATGTGATCAACTTGGAGGCCTGCCAATGGGTGAGCAGGAGACTAAGCAAGCTGAACCCATCAGCACAGACATTGTGAATGGCCAATGGCTTGTTGGTACCCTCAGAAGGAATGTGGACAGCAAGATCTGGTGGGGCCTGGTGTCAATTGAAACTGCATTTGAAGTCTTCCCCAGCAGAGGGTCATGGAAAATGCTATTAGGAAAGCTGCTGCTGGACAAAGCAAAGGCAGTACATGATTATGGGATGGATTCAATCCTCTTACCAGGGAAAACAACCCAGCACAGAGTCATGAACTTTGCATGAAAGGCATTACCAGCAAATGTCCTACCCACACAGGTGCTGAAAGTGGGGGAGGATGAGGGACCAGTGGTGGGAGTGGGAGCAGTGACAATAAGGGACAACAGAGGGGAGCAAGAGGGAGATGAAGATGGGGAAGAGCTGGGTGAGATGAAGATAGAGGAGGAAGAGGGGAATGAGGAGGTGTTCATGAGGTTGATGGGGAAGGGCCCATTCTACCTGCTGAGAGTGTGTAAGGTGGTGGAGATAGTACAATATGGAAACCTACCACCAGATGAGTTAATGAAGGTCCAGGAGCTGGTTGCAGAGTTCACAGACACCTTTGCATTGTTGGTGTGGGAGGTGAAGCTGGTGGACTTCATCAAGTTCAGGCTGAACATACTGGAAGATGCTAAGTTCCTGTTGAAGGTCCATCAGCAACCACTAACCCAGGCCCAGAAAGAATGGTACTTGCCAGTGTTAGATGAATTCAGCAAAGCAGGGATCCTGAGGGACATATGCTCAGATAAAGTCAAGGCAGTACACCCCACAGTGCTAGCACAGAAGGTGCATGGAGCAGCAGGACTCACCATGGATGAGATAAGATGGATTGTGGAAGAGCAATGCATTGCACAGGGCAAGAAACTGAGCATGGAGCTGCCACCAAAACTGGAGCCAACAACAAAGAAACTGGAAACTGGGAGCAAACCCAAGTGGAGAGTTTGCCAAAAATTCACTGAGGTCAACAAGGTGATGACAGTAGCACCGATGTTGCAAGGTGACATCTGAGTGAAGCAGCAGTGACTGGTGGGACATGAGTATATCTGTGTTGTTGATCTGGCATCAGGGTTCTATGCAATAGAAGTGGAGGAAAAGGACCAGCTGTACCTGTGTGTATACACAGAAGGGTGAGGGTTTCAGTGTTACCAGAGGATGCTGATGGGCCTTGCAGGAGCACCAGCATGTTTCTCAGATATGACTAACACAGCCTTCAGGGACATTTTAACAGAACTGGGTCTCGAAATGTTTGTCAATGACAATGGCATGGCTGGCAACATCTTTGGGGAGCTGCTACAGTGGGTGCAAAAATTGCTAATGAGGTGTTGAGAATGGGGACTATCACTATCACTGTTGAAAACAAAACTCTTCTTCTCCGAGGTCATGTTCAGAGGGGCAAGAGTCAGTAAAGCAGGCATCTGACCAGACATCAGCAAACTAGAGGCAGTAGCTAAGTGGAAAGTGCCCAACATGCTACTAGAGTTGATGTGGTTCCTAGGCTTAACAGGTTACTTCCAGTCACTAATCAAGGACTATGCCAAGATAGCAGCCCCACTAACTTGTTGGAGATTGAATCACCCCTGTGTGATATCTATTTTGGTACGCTTTTTTATTGATTACATAAGCACTTAGAGCGTACACTTTAGAGTACATTTTGGTACTGTTCCCTCAGTAGTTGAGTCACTACTGAGGGTGAGTCTATTATTTACTTAGTATTTTCATACTTACTGATAGCCTGTAGCTGCCTACAGGTACATCTAATATAGCAGTAGTTGAGTCACTACTGAGGCTGCCTACAGCCCTTTTCAATATAACTGACCTCCAGCAAAACCTTGACATCATAGACCTGGCAATGAGAGCAGGAAAGAAGCACTACCACCAATACCTATGAGACAGAACCTTAGACAAGTATTGGATGCAAAGACATGTGAAGGCCTTTGTAAGGTTAAAGCAACTATTGGTTGAAGAACCAGTGTTGAGAGCACCAAAGTTCAATGGAATGCCATTCATACTCATGACAGATGGTTGCAAGGAAGGGTTTGGAGCAGTGCTAGCCCAAAGGTTCAAGTTGAAGAAACTGAATGGAGAGGAGGTCACCACAGTACATGCAGTGGGATTTGTGTTGAAATGGACATCACCAATGGAAGAGAAGTACAAGCCATACATATTGGAGTTTGCTGCACTCAAGTTTGCATTTGATCATTTCAGCAACATGATATGGGGGTTCCCAGTTGAGGTGGAGACTGACTGCATAGCCCTTAGAGACATGCTGTGCAATGAGCAACTGCCCATGGTACATGCACGATGGAGGGACAGAATATCAGCATATCAAATCATGGACATGTGATGCCAACCAGGGAAAATGAATGCAGCAGCTGATGCACTGAGTTGTATGCACACAGGACTCCCAGTGACACAGGGAGATGGCAGCACATGGTCAGTCAGCGAGGACTGGGAGGCAGCAAAAGGGATCATAAATGACCTATTCATGATAAGCCCAGACCCTTCAATCACACAACTACATAGTAGGTTTGCTAATGAGCCACTGTTCCTAGAAGTCATCAAAGCAATCACAAAACTGGACAAGGAGGACACAAGTCAGGAGCAAAGATGAGCAAGGCATCAAGCAGAAGGGTACAGAATCAGGAACAGGAAACTATGGTGGCTACCATCAGTCAAGTCACTCAGAGCATGACCAGAAGTCAAATGTGTCATGCAAGAAGAAGCTGTCAAGATGGCTGTGCAAGAGCACCAAGACAACAGGCACTGGGGTAGGGACCTGATCAAATTGAAACTAATGGACCATATTTACAGGCTGAGACTTGACCAGTCGATAGTGCAGGTGCTGCACCAATGCCTGCAATGCAAGAACTTTGGACCCACCAACTTACACTCACTGTTGTACCCAATAACCAGAAGGCACCCCTTGGAGCTGCTAGTAGCAGACTACTTAAGTCTACCAAAAGGTAAGGGAGGGTACCACACTGTGTTACTAATCCTAGATACATACTTGCAATATGTATGGGGATTCAAATTGAAGATGCATGGTACCACAAAGACTACAATCGAAGGTCTACAATCCATATGACAGATGTTCCAAGTGCCAGAAGCACTCATGATGGATGGTGGCCCACACTTCAACAATGGGGAAGTCAGAGCATGGTGTGAGGCAAATGGGGTGGAACAATGGGTGGTTGCAGCATATGCACTGTGGGTTAATGGCTTGGCAGAAAATGCTAACAGAAAGTTGTCAGGGTGGTTACAGTGAATGTGCAGCCCTGAAGTGGGCGAGGATATAAGTGAACCACTGAAGTCAAGCAACATACCAGCAGCATGGCCAACACACTTTGAGGAGGCCATATGACAGCTAAATGAATGCATTGGGCCAGCATTCCAGCTTTCACCCAAGGAACTGATGCTAGGCTTCGTGATCAACACCATGTGCACACCACCAAATGAAGCAATGGAGGTGAGGTGTGAGGATGTCAAGGTTCAACTGGCCTATGTGGAACAACAACAGCTAGATGGAGCAAGTCAAGCCATCAAGAATGCAGTCAGCAGAAAGGTGGCTTTCGACAAATGGGTGGTAGGATCAACAGCAGGAGGGGTGAGGTTCAAAACTGGGGATCTGGTACAGGTCCACAACAGTGTGCTGGATTTCACAATGGCCAGCTCAAGGAAACTGCTGCCAAGGTGGACAGTGCCAAGGAGAGTTGTGGAGAGAGTGGGGAACTCATACAGTGAGTGAAAAAATGTGTGCAATGTTTGGCTGTTTTGTACTAAGTCCAGTGTAGCACCATGAGGTGTGGGAATCCTGCTTAGCCTTGGTGAGATGGATTGTAGTAGTTACTCTTGGCTACAAAATGGTCCCAGGATCACATGATTTGGTGCAGTAGTCATTGAGATATGTCAATTATAAAACAGGTACATCATTGCACACATTTATTCACTTTTGGCCTGGCAGTAGAATCTGATCTCAACTCAGAAGGCAGAAAATGCTGTGCAGGTGACCAAAACTCTGTCCAACATTATCAACCAACCCCTTCACCCAAATACTGTCTGCCAGCACTTGAAAAAGACTGGTATGAAGGCTGTGGTGAAGAGAAAACAACCTATCCTCTCTGCTAAACATCACAAGGCAAGGCTAGACTTTGCCTATGCTCACAGAGATTGGACTTTGGAGGACTGGAAGAGGGTGGTATGGTCTGATGAGACTAAAATCAATTTCCTGGGGTCAGATGGGTGCAAATGGGCATGGAAAAAGCCAGGGGAGAAGCTGAATGATAGGCTAGTAGAGGGGACACTGAAGTTTGGAGGAGGTTCTCTGATGATGTGGGGCTGTATGACTTGGGAGGGTGTTGGATATGCCACCAAGATTGATGGTAGGATGGATGGGGACCTCTACCTTCAAATTTTGAAGGATGAACTACAAGAGTCCCTTGAGTATTATGGTCTCCATCCTCCTGACATCATCTTCCAGCAGGACAATGACACCAAGCATACCTGCAAGCAGGTCAAGGAATGGCTAGAAGAGCAGGATTTTAGGACCATGGTATGGCCTGCACAGTCTCCTGACCTTAACCCCATAGAACATGCCTGGGGTTACCTCAAGAGGAGGCTTGCAGAGTATGAACACCCACCCAAGGGGATATTGGAGTTGTGGGAGAGGACTCAGGTGGAGTGGAACAATATACCAGCTGAAGAGTGTCAGAAGTTGATTGAGTGCATGCCTAGGAGGGTTGAGGCAGTGCTTAAAGCAAAAGGAGGCTATACCAAGTACTGATATCCCTTAGATACCCCTCACTTTTCAAAAGTGAATAAATGTGTGCAATGATGTACCTGTTTTATAATTGACATATCTCAATGACTACTGCACCAAATCATGTGATCCCGAAACCATTTTGTAGCCACGAGTAAATACTACAATCCATCTCACCAAGGCTAAGTGGGATTCCCACGCTGTATAGTGCTACACTGGACTTAGTACAAAAGAGCCAAACATTGCACATGTTTTTTCACTCAGTGTACAAGTTAACCATGCTGGAAGGATTCCCAATTGGAGGACTATTCCACTCATGAAGACTGAGACTTTTCATACCAAGGGAGGGGTCAGCATTGGAGGAGATGCAAGAAGTGGAAGAGGACCAAAGGATGGCTGGGTAGAGAGAGAGGAGTGGGAAGAAAGCAATGAGTGGCAGGGGGAGGAGACAGAGCATGAGGATAGTGGGGTTTGGCAAACCCAGAGGTTTGCCTCAGTGAAAGGGGGCACAGATGGAATGGGGAGAGCCAGAGTGGGGCAGAGTCAGGGGTAGGAGGAGAGCAAGGGAGGTCATGTGACCGAGTGGCAGGGGTCTGGGGTCAGGCAGGGTAGTGTAGACAGGTGGGACGAGAGGGTCATATGCAGCGAGCACTCTCAGATACCCAAGCAGATTCAGATAGGTTCACTGCTGGCTCTCCCACCACCATCTTGATCTGACTTTCCCCTGCCTCATGGGCTGCAAACATTACTATATGGCACCCCATGGTTCTTTGAACTGTGTCAATGAACTCTCTAGCCATGCTGGGGAGATTTTTCTCCAGTATCTGTGTGTTTGCAAGCTTAGCATAAGGCCTTACAATGAGATGGGCACATACAAATCATGGGTCTCTTTGGGAGCACCTAACTTGTTCCACTTTTCTGCAGCCCTCCCCACCTCTGCTTTTCTATCATCAGAAAGAGACTCCCACCACTGTTGGACAATCTTAGTCCTTTGGCCTATGGTCTTGGGATCCTTGGTGTCCCTCCTTTCCCTATCATATGCATCCATGTCATCCTTGAAGAGTCTTTGGCCACAAGTAAAGGCTGAGAATGGCTTTCTGTAGTCCCCAGCACTGGTTGGCCTTGCCCTTTCCTCCCTGACATGCTCACCCTCCCCAGCATCTTCCTTCCTCTTCTCAGCAACAGACAGGATGTGCTGGATGATGTTCTCCTCATCATCCTGGTCTTTGGGATCTAGTTCAGGCAAGAACACCCTTCTGATGGCCTAGATAAACTTGAGATATATCCAACATAATGCAAAAAGATGTCACACCACTCTCAGATTATTGGGAAATGCCACAGAACCTGAAGCTGCCTGCTTGAGCATCTCCACTTTCACCTCAGCCAAGATCTCACTCCAAAGATTAGAGTTCCCCCTTGCTTCTTTGTACTGTCCTACATAGGATGACAAGAGGTCAGAGTAGACTTCAGACCAATCAGCCATGGGATAACACAATGCAGGGAAGGTAAGTGGCAGTAGAGATTTCATTGCAGTGGGACAAGGTGAAAATTTTTGGCCCTTCTGGATTTAGGCAGGTGGTTGAAAAATGATCAGCTATTCCTCTTTTAGGGAAAAAATCAATTTGTTTTGACATATTTGTCATCACTTCAATTCAGATACAAAGTCCAGAGTCATGTGCAGTAGGACAATGAGTGGAATGTATATACTGTTCTAATTACAATCCATTTGTTTACTTTCCAACATCAACCTTGCTGTCTTGGAAAAGTCACTCCACAGCCCTATCTGCTTATTAGCATAAGCTTCTTTCCCTGCATCAACTGAGTGCAGAGCCCTTTTCTCCCAAATGCTCTTCTGGTATTCAAACCATAAAACAGTCCACAGCATCTCATGCCTCACCAGTGATACTTCTTCTACCCATCTGTCCCTTCTTGCCCTTGCATTGAGCCAATTGATCCTATAAACTAAGCACACCTTTTAGTAAGATATATTGAGGCAATATTCACTTACATTCTTCCATCATGCCCCCAGCCCCAACATTCAGTGGACCCTGCTCACCATCCACCATCCAAAACCAAGCCATCTTACTGGTCCCCTGTTGAAATCTGTTCTCTTCTGTCACCTCCTTACTCACCACCAGGTCCTGGGGTCTTATTTTGGGATATTTTTCTTCCATGCTTGGAGCAGGCTCCAACCTAAGAATGGCCTGCCCTGACCTTTGATAACTTCTGACATGCTTGTTGATCCTAGAAACCACCTTTTGGATTTCCTTCTTGGTTCTTGTGCCCTCCCTAGTGGAATTTTCAGACCTGAAAGTTTGACAGTATAGAATAGCTTTGTTTCCTAGGTCTGTCCTGAGCCTGTCTAGACAATCATTACCTTGTCCAATCCTGAGTTCCATTTCTTCTTTAAGCAGGTCTTGAAGGCCAAGCTCCATCAATTTTCCACATCCAATAGATGAGGGCATCCATATGCTCATGAGCTCTGCAGACACCTCCTCTCTTTCCTGGTCTCCAGCCTCCCAGTCCTCATCATCATCTTCCCAGAACTCCCCATTATCTTCATCTTGTTCCTCTTGTCCACAGAATGCTGGATCATCCTCTGGAGTAAAAACATCATCTATCTCCAAACCTTTGAGATATGCTTGCCCAGTACTATGGAACTTGTCAATCCTAGCAGAAAGTCTCTGCCTCTTCTCAGCAAGTTTGACATCCTGCCTAGTAGACATAGGGCTAGGAAGCTGCTGGACCTCATATCTTAGCTGGTCCCTGCAGGTCTGTTCAGCAAACAATCACTTCAGGTAAATAGGGACCTTACCATGCATCTTCTATGATAATGCCTTCAGAAAGCCAGGCTACAGACCCATGGTTACCAGAAAATGCCCTGGGATTCTTCATCAGCTGCAACTGCACTTCACCCAAGGTTGGGGCTACAGAACATCAGAGCAGCCCACAGGTTTATGAATAAAATCTGACCTTTGTCCCTTTTCAACAAATATATACCTAGGGCCTCACCTTGGTCATCCTCAGCCTTAAGAGCATCCAGTTCCCACTGTGACACCTGGGCAGGATCCAGAACTCTGGTCAACTGCTCATAGGCCTGATTCATTTCCTCCAGACACTTTTTGGCAGTCTTGATTTTTCTCAGCAAGGATGGGACTGAGATCTACAAGGTAAGTTCACTTCCCCTGCAAGGTTTGGTCTCTCACCAATTCTGACAACTTTCTTCCAGTTAGAATCTCTCATATGGTCATCATACATTTCTTGTCTGTGAGCCTGAGTCATAGACCTTGCTGTGGGAGATATCTTATTGAATGGGGCCCACAGTGTTTCCAAAATTTCACCATCAAGGTGTCCAGCACCCTTGATGAAGTTGAGGCTATACCTTGGAAAGCAAGAGAGCTTGTGGGCAGCCAGATGGAACTTCCCCACAGCAGGAATGATTTCCAGACCTGGAGGAAGAAGGAGAGAAGGGCTAGACTTCAGCCATCTATGGAAGTTGAGACTCCACTGGCACCCTACATTATAAATGACCAGGGCCTTTTGGATGCTTTTGGAATGATAACCAAGAGCATTGCAAATGGAGTATTCCATGTTTATATACCTGACCAAAAATGAGCTGAGATGGCATTGTTGCATCTAACAAGTCCACTCACCTTTCCCCTTTTTGAAAATCCACTACAGAATGGGGAACAATGCAACCATGCCATGCACAAGCAGTAGTGCCAATTCCAGTGGCCTGGAGGTTAGACTTGTTGATATTGGCAGCATTAATGGTCCTGTGATTGCTGCAGGTGGATCTCTAAGAGTAGGCTTAGCCTTTTAAGTTGGAAGACCTCAGGACAACTCACCTCCTTGTTATCCAAAGACTGTTGGAGATGACTTCGGTAGGATGCCTCTGTAACCATATAACCTTTTCCATATGACAAGGTGACATCCAACTCTGGCTTGCTCATTTTCATATGCTGTGCAGTGAAGTTTCCATCCAGCACATATTGTCTCATCAGGGTATCCCTGGAAGAGGTGAGAAGTGGAAATCAAAAGGATTACCAACTCATACCTGTCATACTGAGCTTTCCAGTCAGGAGGTAAATTAATGCCTGGTTGGGGGCAGGCAGGACAGAAGAAGGTGAGTCCCCCTTCTCCTGGATCTTGTTCTGTATCATGACCAAAGCCAAACCATTTCCTATGTTTTAAATCCCTCCACAACTGGGACACTCTCATCAGCTCCCTATACCTATCCTAAGAAGCCAAGGAAAGAGTATGAACACAAGCCACCAATTTGAAATAGGCACTCAACTGGTACACTGTCAGGAAATGCATTATTGGTGAACCTCTTCAACTTCTGATAGAAGCTCAAAGCAGAGGTCTTGCACTCCAAAGCATCAATAAGAAAGTGATTGAGGATATCAAAGGTGAAGGCAGTCTTGGGCTTAGATATGCTGGCTGGCAAGAGTCTTTCCTTGAGTAAAGCAAGGTGCCAGTCCTTGGGATCTGACCCAGAGCAGTTGCACCAGGAGATCTCATGAGTAAAAATACCCTCATTGTGCACTATGGTCATTTGGGACCAATGAGCCCTGCTGGCAGGGAAGATTATCATAAGCCCTCTGGAAGTAAAACCCACAGACCTCTAATTTTGGGGTTCTTCCCCAGATACATAGCCAGGCTCCTCTGGATTGGGACTCTCCCTGATCCAGGGACAAGGAACCCCCCATGGCCCACATGCCAAGAGAAGCCAAGTGCCATCAAAGAGGTAGCCTGGTAGTGAGTACCATTCCACCTTTGTACTTTGTGAAAGGGGAGGTTTCTATGGGCTTTGACAGCACAGGGACCACACCATGCATGCATGCCAATGCAGGACATGCACTGGACACTTCTTCTGCCCAAGAACACTGCTCACATATTCCCCCCTTAACCAGTTGCTCTCCCTCCAGAATGGCATTGAGATACTCTGCTCTCCAAGGAAGCCATTCTCTGATAAAGTCATTTTGGCCCTGCAGGGGGATCTGACCAGGTGATTGGGACACAGGCCAGACTACATACCTTTGTAACCCTCTGGGGGGGAACTTCCACATCATTCCAGTGGGAACTAGGGATGTCAAGGGAGTCTGGGAAGTCTGTGAAGTTGATATTTTGAGAGGCAGTAGCCTTGGGAGTCCTGGGAGTGGAAGGTTGGCTCTGAGATGGGAGGTACTGGTGCCTGGCATTGACCTCCTGGTATGTGACCTTTCCTCTCCTGGTCTTTGTGGGCTGGAAGTCATACAAAGAACTTCTACCTGCACTTTTGCAAAGCACTTTGGACCTTCTTCTTTGCATGCTGGAAGAATGAGATGTCAGGATAAGAAAAACTTTGGGGGCCATTGGCTGGGGTTCAGCAGGGTGAGACATCAGCTAATGAACTTGGCTAGGACATTGGCTAAGGGACTGGGCTGTGTAAGACATTGATAAGGTACTTGGCTTGGCAAGACATTGGCTAAGGAACTAGGCTAGGCTACAAATGCTGACTAACCCTGCAAAAATTTCCCCAACAAGTCCTTTTGTTGGGTCAAAGCAGGCCTTGCTACTCCAAATCTGTTGTGAACAGCATCAACAGCATCCTTCATGTAGTGAACTACAGCTATCCTTTCACCTTTCCCCCATTTTGGGACAGAGTGCTGGAGAATATTGCCTGCCAGATAAAGCATGGTGCCAGGTGGATAATCAAAAATGGTGCCAAGATCTGAGACATGAAAGGATGCATCATGAGTTCCCAGGCTGACTACTAAATCCAGGAGGGAGGGGGCAGAGGCCCTGTCTCTGTGAGGAGGAGTCACTTGGTTGACTATGACATCTATGCCAACATAGATTGAAGGCCACATAATGCCAGAGCTTGGGACAGAGTGATCCTTGGCCAAGATAGCCTGCTTGCCAACTCAGGCCAGATCAGGCAGGAGGAGCTGGGCAATAGAGTTCCAGAACACCTCTGCATAGGTGATGGCTTGGAGCCAATGTTGGACAGCTGGGATTTTGAGACTGGCACTCTCATACAGAGGATCCACAGATCTCTGCAGAGCCATTAGCATTATGAATGGAATGGAGTATGGATGAGATGACCTTGTGAGCTTGCTGGAATGTGGCAAGAGAATTCATAAGCCTGCCATGACCAAAGACCTCTTTGGAGACATGAGGGACTTCCAGGGGATCCTCATTCCCATCAGCCTCTGGGACATGTTTATTGCCAAACCTTTTGTTGGCAGGATTCTTATTCCTTGCCTCCTTAACCAGGCTGTCTTTCAGGGGGAGATGAATCAGGTTGAGATGTTCCTACATCCCATTAATGATGGATAGATGGGGGAAAGGATGTGGAGCCTCACCACTTGCTGGGGAGGCATGATACCTGGGAGATACCAAACCAACAGCCTACCATGCTGGTCCAATACAGTGGCAGGGTGGGAGATGTGCCCTCATTGAGGAGGTTTGTAATATTTGGACTTGTCACCTCTCATTTCTGTTACATCTTTGACAAGACTTCAGGGGGGTAGCATAGATGATCCAATACTGCACTCACATGGATTCAAAAGGGCATGAGTGATGACCAGCCAAGACAACTTGAGTTCCATATGGGTAATGGATGTCTGGGGCAGGATTTCAGCTGACATGGCCTGCCTAAGCTTACTCAATTGGGAGAGCACTTTAAGTCTACAAGTACATTATCATGCTTAGTCTTGGAGAAGGGGAGAACTCCCTGGGGACCTTGGCTTTTGGAGATGGGACCTGTGTAACACTGACTTGGTTGAGAGTCTTGATACCTGGAGAACAGATGCTAAAATCTCATCCACCAGGACAGGCAAAGGGGGATCAGAGAGTAAAGCATTCATTTTTGGGGTGATGATGGAGGGGGAGGGAGGGGTATGACATAGCATAGTAGGGGAGACCACCATCACACATAAAATTTTAAGCCATGAAACTTAGAACAATTATAGAATAGATTGTACCTGGGACTGGCTTAATCAGGCATGATACTTAGGGTTAGGGTTAAGAACCCTGAAAGACAAAAAAGATAGGTTCCCAGACATAAATTCACCATCACAAACAACATTTGCTCATCAACTACTAAACTAGCCATTGCAAGTAAAATAGTACTAAGGCAAAACAATAAAGTTCCAAATGGAACTGAGTCCTTATCTGCCAGTCTAGAGGGGGCCCTCCCCTAGAACTGACAGTAGGTGCTCCAGAAAAAAAAAGACTCCAGTTCAACAGAAAAAACCCCCTACATATGCAGCACAGGCTAACAGATACTTAGTCACTGTGTGAGTAAAAAGCAACAACTTACTGTATCAACCTAGATAGGCAAAATAAATAAGATATTCCAGGAACCAAATGTGCCAACTGACCTTCCTGAGCAATGATAAATCAAAGAACCATCTAGTAAAAAGCATCAATACAAGGGTGACAGCAATCAACAATGAATGCATACACACCTGGACAGGACAACAGTATACCCAAGAACATTATACACACAAAACCAATTCTATATTCTCACCTGCAAGCAGGTAGAACATGCCCTCAGAACCAGCAGAGGCTGGCTTGCACAGCAAGCACAGACAAAAGTACAAACACAAAAGTGCTGACCTGCACAGCAGGCACAGACAAAAAACTGACAAACTCAAGGTGCTGACCTGCACAGCAGGCACAGACAAAAACCCAAAAAGTCCCACCATATCCACAGAGCACTGGCCAGGTACAATGCAGACAGGGGGGACACCACCCTAGTCTCATGCAGCTGCAGTCTGCACTTAACTGAGGGGGGGACCTGGGGGGTAGAATATCAGTGACACAACTAACATGACCTACCTTGAGTCACACTGACAAGACAAGGCATGTGGGATAGTTAGTTGCATTCAGTGAGACTTGGAGAAGCTTACCTGTTGAGATGAAAGATGAACATTATGGATGCAATGACCATGATGAATGTGAGGACAAAGGACCTGATGATGATGGATGCAATGACAAATGCAATGATGATGATGAAACATGATGATGATGATGATGACAAAATGTGATGATGATGATGACAGACATCACAATGGTGATGGATGCACTAATGACAAGCATGGACACAATGATGATGATGGCAGACCTGACATAGGGAGTACACAAGAGGGGGACAAGAATTGACAGGGTGTTTGACACTGCTATATAAATTGGAATGTTTGGTTGTGTATGCTCATGCATGTGACTCAGAAGTGCAAGTGTGTTACTAATAGGGAGGTCACGTGACCTTCGCTTCGCCTCAAATTCAAGGGACTTCCACACTGAGGTGACATGACCTTTGCCTCACACCCAAATTGGGGTGATGGCAAGTTTCTCATGTTTAGCACCAAATATTCTCAAATATGCAAACATAGCCAATCATCGATCCTGTTTACACTTGCACCCGCCAACTTCTCCACCACACCCCCTGCTTGTAATTTCACAGTGGGTGCAGTAAATTTCCTTCTGGATGTTGTATACTCATGCCCACCCCTGACTCACCCCCATTGACATCTGGCACCCTCTCACCTACAGCCCAGCCACCCCACAAAGGTACATCCCAATTGAAGTTTTTTTTTAGGTGGTGTATGCTCACACTTATGGGCTGCACCTGCTCTCTCGACCACACACCCACCTTCTCGATGACTGTGACCACTCTCTTGACAACCATGCTGACACAGGCAAGTTCACTATATGTATATATTAGGTGTTGTATGATCATGCCCATGGTCTGATCAACCACACCTGTCCTGGATCATGTCTGCCACAGGCAAGTGCATACATATATATATATATAAGGTGTTGTATGCTCACCCCCATGCTCTTGGCCATGCTTGTCCTCTCCACCATGCCCATCCTTGCCACCATGCCCACCCCACTTTTCCCCACACAGGCAAGTCATTATATATATATATGAGGTATTATATACTCACACATGCATTCTCAACCATGCCCATCCTTGGCCACACCCATCCTCTGCACCCACCTGATGTCTTGACCCCCTGCCCATGCTCTCCACCATGCACATCACACCCCCATGCTCTTGGCCATGCTTGTCCTCTCCACCATGCCTGTCCTTGCCACCACACCCATCCTCTTGATGCTCATGCTAATGCTCTCCACCACCATGCCTGCCCCACTTTTTCCCACACAGGCAAGTCATTATATATATATATGATGTAGTATATGCTCACACCTGCATTCTCAACCATGCCCATCCTCAGCCATGCCCATCTTCTGCACCCACCTGACATCTTGACCCCCATGCCCACACTCTCCACCATGCACATCACACCCCCATGCTCTTGGCCATGCCTGTCCTCTCCACCATGCCCATCCTTGCCACCACACCTATCCTCTTGATGCTCATGCTCATGCTCTCCACCACCATGCCTGCCCCACTTTTCCCCACACAGGCAAGTCATTATATATATATATCAGGTATTATATGCTCATACCTACATTCTTAACCATGCCTGTCCTTTCCACCATGCCCATCCTCTTGATGCTCATGCTAATGCTCTCCACTACCACACCCATCCTCCGCACCACACTGGACCTCTCAACCCCCACACCCATGCTCTCAGCCATGCCCATCCTCTCCACCATGCCCATTCTTGCCACCATGCCCATCCTCTTGATGCTCATGCTCATGCCCTCCACCACCATGCTTCTCAATCATGCCCATCCTTGGCCATGCCTGTTCTCTGCACCACACTGGACCTCTCAACCCCCCATGCCCATGCTCTCCACCATGCACACCACACCCAACCCACTTACCCCACACAGGCAAGTTGCACATATTATATATATATATTGGGTGTCATATGCTCATGCCCATGCCTGTCCTCTTGACCACACCTGCCCTCTCTGTGATACCCATCCCCTGCCCTTGACCATGTCAGTCTTCTTGACACTCATGCTCATGCTCTCTACCATGCCTACCCTGCTTTTCCCCACACAGGTGAGTTCATATATTGGACACGCCAGGACTGACACCATGACTCTGCCTGATGCCAATGCTCCCCAGCTGAGGATGATATTCTTACTAAGCTACACTTGTGCCTGAACTCGCTGACTAACCCCCAATACCCCAACCCCTGGCATACTGACACCTTGCTCCCCCAGCCTCTAGCCTCTCACCTGACACCTCCCCACTACATGTGCCCCCCTTCACATGTGCAAACCTCTGGGGTCGCTTCCTCTCCACTTGCCCATCTCCTCCTCAGCTTCCCATCTTGCACCTTCTGGCCTGTCCTCCTCTAACACCTCCTGCACTTCTGCCAGCACCATCCCATCTCTTGGTATGAATAGCCTTAGCTGACTTGCATGTACCAACCCTCTCATTGGGAACCCCTCTAGCATGGTGAGCTTGTATGAGTTGCCTACTTGCCCCACTACATGTCTCAGTGCTGACCACCTCAGCTGCAGCTTCCTTGCAGTTGTGAATGTTGCCTTGAGGGTGGCATCATATACCTGCACCAACTGTCCTTCTTCAAACACTACTTCACCTGTAGTAGAGCATAACACCCACTTGTTGAAAGTAGCTTTTCTCCTTACCACATGTAATAATGCTTGCCCTGCACCATCCAGTCACTGCTGCTCCATGTATGCAAGCTGTACATCTACTGCTCTTCTGTCAGGCTCTTGTGTTGCCTCCTCAGTCAGTGTCTGCATGGTGTTTATCACCAGCCCTAACAGCAACTCCTTCAGTGACATCTGGAATGCTGGTATGATCCACTCATTCATTTGCTTTATTGCATCATTGAAGTGGTCTGGCCATTGCTTTGCTACATCATTGGTTTCCATGCCATGCTCCTCGTCTTCACCTACTTTCAGGCTGCATAGTCACTTCAGCCATCCTAGCAATTTACTGTTAGCATTCTCCACCAGCCTGTTTATCCATGGCACATACACTGCTACTATGTGGTGCTTAGTTCCATGAGCCTCACACCAGGCTTTTACCTTGCCATTTTTGAAATGTGATCTGCCATCTGTCATGAACATTTCAGGTGCCCTAAATGTGTGCATGATCGCTTTTAGGCCTTCTATTGTCATTTTCACTGTTCCATGCACCTTGAGCTTGAAGCCCCAAACATACTGCAAGTAGGTGTTGAGCATCAGTAAGATCAAGTGATACCCTCCTTTTCCTTTGGACATTGACAGGTAGTCTGCTACGACAAGCTTGAATGGGTGCTGTCTTGTGATTGGGTATAGCAGCACATGTAGGTGCATTGATCCGAAGTTTTTGCACTGTGCATAACTCAGTAATGCTTGCCATATGGACTGGTCTAACCTTGGGCTATAGATTCTGTCCATCAGCTTTAATTTCACCAAGTCCCTTCCCCAATGTCCATTCATTCCATGCTCTTCTTCTGCCATTGTGACAGCCTCTTCCTGCATGATGCATTCTACCCTTGGTCTTGCTCATATCAACCTTGTCATGTATATGTGCCAGAGGCATCCATCCTCTATGTGGTACCCCTCTGCTCTGTGTTGTGCCCTGTGCCATTTGCGATTGCTTGTGGTCATTTTAAGGTTGTAGATTGCATCCCACTTCTAGAAGCAATGGCTCATTAGCAAACCATTCTCTTAAAGCTGTGAATTTGGGTCTGATTTGATTGTGAATAGATTGTTTACTATGCCTTTGATGCTTCCCAGTCTTCACTGACCATCCATCCACTACCATTGCTTTCTGACCTTGGAGCATCCATGTACATCTGGCTTAATGTGTCTGCTGCTGTGTTGGTTTTTCCTGGTTTGTGCTGCATGTCTACAATCTGGTATGCAGAGATGCCATCCCACCACCAAGCATGCACCTGTGACAGCTTGTCATTGCAGAGCATGTCCTTCAACACCATGCAATCTGTCTCAAGTTCCACTGGGAACCCCCAGATGATGTTGCTGAAATGGTCAATCCCAAACTTCAGTGCAGCAAACTTGAGAATGTAGGGTTTGTACTGCTCTTCTACACTTGAGGTTCTCTTTGACATGAACCCAATTGGATGTACCATTGATACCTTCTTTCCATTTGCCAGCATTGTCTCAAACCTTTGTGACAATACCACTCCAAACCCATCTTTACATCCATCCATGGTCAAAATGAATGGTGTGCCATCAAATTTGGGTGCTTTGAGTACTGGCTCTGACATCAGTACTTGCTTTAGTCACAAGAATGCTCTCATTTGTCTTGGAGTCCAATACCATTCCAGCAGCCTATCCCTTAGGTACTGCCTGTACTTCCACTTGCTCACTTTTGTGTCCAAGCCTGGCATGTCTAGATTTCTCTGTATGTCCATTAATGGTGCTGCTAGCCTTGCATAGTCTTTTACCAGCAAGTGGAAGTATCCCATTAAGCCTAGGAACCTCATCAGTTCTAGTAATGACTTGGGTGTTTGCCACTTAGCAACTGCCTCTAATTTTGCAACATCTGGCCTGATTCCATCCTGCCCCACTCTTGCACCTCCAAAGACCACCTCAGTCATGAACAGTTGCATCTTCTGTGGGGACAGTGATATGTCTTTCTCATGGAACTGCAGGAGGAACACATGCAGCCACTTTAGTAGCTCTTGGAACTTGTCCCCTCCTATCCCATTGTTGTCTATGAACATTTCCAACCCTATTTGTATTGCTAGACCTTTGAATGCAATTGCCATCATATCTGCAAAGCATGATAGTGAGCCTAGTAATCCCATTGGCATGTGCTGATAGCATTGGTAGCCTCTGCCCTCTGTGTAGATGTACAGATATGGCTGGCATTCCTCTTCAACCTCTATTGCATAAAATCCTGATGCCAGGTCCATGATGCACATGTACTTTTGCCCTGCTAAGTGCTGTTGCTTCACCCTTATATCTCCTTGCAGCATGGGTGCCACTTCCATCACCTTGTTGAGCTTGTAGAAGTTCTGACATAACCTGCCACTTCAGTTTTCCATCTTGCTTTGCTGCCTTTGCTGGATCTGGTGCATGCCCTCTTGCTTCCTCTGGGTTGACCTGACTCCAGTCTTTCTTGCTCTGGTCCTTCACAATTTGCCTGATCTTGTCCATTGTGAGACCTGGTCCCCATGTGCCTTTTGCACTAGCACCATCGGGTGTATCACTCACACCTCATCTGACCTGATGTCATGCAGTACCCCTGCTTCATTGAACTTGTCTAGTACAGGTAGGTACCACTCCTTCTGTGCTTGGGTTAGTGGTTTCTGACTGACTTTTAACTGGAACTTAGCATCTTTAGGGATGTTTAGCTGGAACTTTATGAATGGCACTGGTTTTACCTCCTTGACTGACAATGTGAAGGTGTCAGCAAACTCAGCCACAAGGTCTTTCACCTGCTTCAACTTGACTGCTTTCACCGCTGCTTCCACCCTTGGTGGGTAGAATGGGTCCCTCCTTCCTGAGTCTGGTGAACATGTTCATTGGGTCTTCCATCGTGCTTTGCTCCCAATCTCTTGTCATGTCCTTGCTTTTGTTCACCACTTCCTCTTGCTCTTCCACCCCCAAATGTCACACCTTGACTACTGGTCCCTCTCTTTCCTCTTCACCTTTTCTTGCCTTGCTCTGCTCTCCTTCCACTACTGCAGGGACTTTTGTGGGTAGGACGTGTTCAGGTATCCCCTGATTAGCATGGTTCACTATCTTGATGTAACCCTCCCCTTTAGGTAGTTGTATTGAGTCTTTGCCATAGTCATGGACTGCTTTCATTTGATCCAACAGAGGTTTCCCTATTAACATCCTCCAGGACCCTCCACTGGGGAATACCTTGAATGTTGTCTGTGCATTTGCTGTCCCCCACCATAAGTTGCCTGACCATGTGCCCTCCGATGCTACCAGCAACCCATCCACCATCCTTAACACCTGCCCTGATGGGCTGAGTTTCTCCAACCTCCTCTTTACCCTGCCATATGCATCTGAGTCAATTGCATTTATCATTGCACTGTTGTCAACCACTACAAGGAACCTGACCCTTTTGCCCATTGGACCCTCTAGGCTCGGCACTGCCAGGAATGGCTGACTGACCTGCAGCCTCACTGGCTGGCCCATCACATCCAATGCATAGATGTCAGTGACTGTATTTCCATGGTCCTGTATGGTACTTGTGCTCGACATGTCTTGGCACAGTTCTACCTTGCCTTCCTTCCTGTCCTCTCAAACCCCCTTTAGCACCCTCTCTTGCATATCCTCCAACTCCATCTCTTCCTTCTGAACTCCTTCCAATGGATGTGTACCCAGGGCTGTCAACTGCCTGTCATTCCTTGCAGCCCCTAGTAGTTTCCCTCCATTGCCCATCCCCACTGATCCTTGGAATTGTTCTGGTCCCCTGCCCCCATCTGCCAACTGTCTCCTGGTGCAACCATGTATATGTGAGATGTGCTGGTTTCTGCATTGGCATCTCCTTGTGTGTTGCCCCCAAACACCCAGTGCTGCACCTTCTCCTTGCATGCATGGTACTGCCTGAACCTGGTATCCCTGCATTGCATGTCATACTACTAGTTGGCTGATCTGCTGGCACAGCTCCTGGACTTCATTTTTCAGCTCCTGCTCCCCCTTCTTCATCTCCTTGTTCCTCAGCAGCTTCTTTACTTTGACCTTCCTCATCACTTCAATGAATTTGTCCCAGCTGTCATATTCCTTGTCTATTTCATTTCGAAGGATTGCTGGCACCTCTTCCACAGCATACTCAATCAATTTGCCCTCTGTATCCCCCATGTTTAGTGCCAGCTTCATCACTTTCATTGCCCATATCACATGCCCATAGTCTCTGCCATTGTCCATTTCTATCCACCACCTGATGTCTTCTTTGTCCAGTACTAGTGCTCGGAAGTGCTCTTGTTGCTGGGCCTTTGTCCACTTCAGTCATTTTACCAGCAGCCACCTTTTCAGGAATGCTGCTTTCAACAAGGCCATGTCCCTTTTGTTGCTCAAGGGTAGGTTCATGAACCACTCATCTGCATAACTTCCTGCTGCCAGCTGCAACCCAAACTGGTCTATTTTCATAATGTCTGACCATGTTGACAGCAGGGACAATTGGAATTCTGTGAACCAGTCTGATGGCTCTCCTTTGCCTGAGTAATCTCCTTGGAATAGTGGTACAACTTTTGCTGTTTCATTCATGTTTATAATTTGGTATGACATTGGTTGTCCTGCAGCTGGAAGAGCTGATGCTTCCTTTGAGGTTGTGGGCCAGTTCCTGCTTGACAGTGCTTCTTCCCAATCTAATTCCCATTCTCCTTCCTCTTTCTCCTCTCTGTGTCCCATTGAGAAGGTCACCAGTTGTAAGTGGTACAGTGAGGAACAAAACTGTTGCAATGTTTGCAACAATTTGATTGTGTGGGGTATAGCTAGGAAATGGGTGTGGCTGTGCAAATGTTGTAGGGGAGGCATTTTAGCCCTTGGTCCTGGCTTTCCATTGATGGTCTTCATGAGTTCAGGAGTGCAGTGGCTGTGACTTTATGGACTGATTACTGAGGCCAGTGCATTGCAACAGTTTTGCACCTTTTGTTGCAGAGGATGCAATCTACAGCATACAACATGTAGTTTGGACAGTAATGTCTGCTAGTGCTTACATAATATATCACATGATCAATTCAATGTTTTGTCAGCATGCAAACAATGCCAAACATTGAATAATGTGTCATTTTTCCCTGTTCTGCATTGCAACTCAAGAAATCATTTGTCTGGCTTATCAGGATTAGTCCCTCAGGCAAATATTGGCAAATTCAGGCATGTACCACACCACCATGAGTAGATTGTGGGCCCAGTACCATCAATCCCTTAAAAAAGCTACTAGGAGTCATCTTAGCACTGTTTCATCTACCAATGACTAAGGGGTCCTGACACTAATCAGTACTGAAAAGGTGAAAATGCATGGAGGTCAGCCTGACACTTCATGACATGAAGAATAAACCAATCCCCTCCCATCCAATGTATTTTTTTCCAAAGGAAAGCTGGTGTCAAGGTTGGAGGGGAGGCATGGCTGCCCTTTGAACTGGGGGTGTCAAGGAGGGTCAGCCAGACTATGCCCTGTGCTGGACTGGGGATGACTAGGAAGAAATTATTTGGTCATAAGTGACCAATGGCAACATTCATGGACAGACAGAAAGGGAAAAATCTGCATCCTGGCAGCCCAGTAGGCTTCCCCACCATGACCCCCTAGGATGTACAGAAGGGCTTTGCTTCACCCTAACCTTGATGTCAGCTTCCTTTTGGCAAAAAATACATTGGATGGGAGGGGATTGGTTTATTCTTCATGTCATGAAGTGTCAGGCTGACCTCCATGGCATTTTCACCTTTTGTACTGATTAGTGTCAGGACCCCTTAGTCATTGGTAGATGAAACAGTGCTAAGATGACTCCTAGTAGCTTTTTTAAGGGATTGATGGTACTGGGGCCCACACCCTACTCATGATGGTGTGGTACATGCCTGAATTTGCCAATATTTGCCTGAGGGACTAATCCTGATAAGCCAGACAAATGATTTCTTGAGTTGCAATGCAGAACAGGGAAAAAATGACACATTATTCAATGTTTGGCATTGTTTGCATGCTGACAAAACATTGAATTGATCATGTGATATATTATGTAAGCACTAGCAGACATTACTGTCCAAACTACATGTTGTATGCTGTAGATTGCATCCTCTGCAACAAAAGGTGCAAAACTGTTGCAATGCACTGGCCTCAGTAATCAGTCCATAAAGTCCTAGCCACTGCACTCCTGAACTTATGAAGACCATCAATGGAAAGCCAAGACAAAGGACTACAAATGTCTCCCCTACAACATTTGCACAGCCACACCCATTTCCTACCTATACACACAATCAAATTGTTGCAAACATTGCAACAGTTTTGTTCCTCACTGTAGTTCTGTGATCCCCCTACCAGGCTCATACTACTTGCTCATCCTCTACCATGGTCCTGCACTGGTCTGCATGGTGTGTAGTTAGCTCCAGCTCCTCTGTATCTGCTAATGGTGATGATAAAAGACTGCTTTCTGCATTCCTGTATCACTGTCAAGTTGCATTCTGCTTCCTCTGCTGCCTAGTCCATGTATCCTTGCTATCTCTTTGATTGTTGGTGACAGTAAGCATTTTTGCATTCCCAGGACTTCCTTTCCCCTCTCATCACCAGATGGACATGCCAGGACTGACACCATGACTCTGCCTGATGCCAATGCTCCCCAGCTGAGGATGATATTCTTACTAAGCTACACTCACACCTGAACTCCCTGACTGACCCCTGATACCCTGACTGCTGGCACCCTGACACCTTGCTCCCCCAGCCTCTAGCCTCTCACCTGATGCCTCTCCACTACAATATATATATATATATATTATCAGCTGTTCTATGCTCATTCCCATGCTCTCAACCATGCTTGTCCATGAATGCTGTAACCCTCTCATTATTGTACTGTCTTGTTGTAACTTGTTATCATTGGACTCTGTTGTTGCTGTAGCCTATTGTCATAAACCCCTTCCATTATTTCTTTGTTTTCCCTGTTGGTTGAGCCTCCCTTTCCCCATCACACAGGTATGCCTCCCTTCTTAAATACACAAATTGGCCACCCTCACTGCTGCTAACAGCACCTCATCATTATGGCAAGAACTAAGCAGACTGCTAGGAAGGTCACTGGGGGCCATGCTCCCAGAGTGAACCTTGAAGTCCTCCACAGGAAGAGAACCAAAGCCAGCCTTGCTTATAAGAAGCCTTCCCCCAAGATGCAACCTAACACAAACTCTGTAAGTGTTATCCCATACATCATATACCCACTAACACCCTCCACAGTTCTGTGTCATGTGTGCAGATGGTGGGGAGATGTGGATCTGTGATGAGGAGGATTGTAAAAGAGTGATATGCTACAAATGCTTGATTGTTCCAGGTGAATCTGTGGAGGAATTGAAGAAGTCTCAAGTCAAGTTCAAATGTGTAACTTGCCATTGGCAAAAAACAAAAGGTGAACCCCAACCTTACTTTTTAAGTGCTCCACATTCCCTTCCCCCATTTATGACTTGCTCAACAACAATCAAGGGTTTTTACTCCAACAAAAAACCTATCTTATCTACTCCTCTTACTCTCTCAGGGGGCTTTCAACATGCCATGACCTCTCAGGTGGCAACCCCCCCAACTGCCCTTGTTCACCTCCACCTAGACACCCTAGAGATTGGCCATTCCCAAGTCAACATGCTCCATTCCTTCCTGAAAGCCTACTTCCCTGAAGGTGGCTACCACTTTTCTCAATTGCCTTTCAACCTTGCCACCCCAAAGTCCATGGATATATATCAAAAGGCAGCCTCAAGCTAGCAGACACCCTCTCTCTCTGTTCAAGGATTCTCCTGTTCCTCACTACCCACAGTGATGAAGACAGAGGTGATCTTTTTGCTGGATATAATATTAATAATGAACCTGTGGCCTCTAAAGTATTTGAGGTAGGTTGATCCACATTTCTTCTTGCCTCCCAACTAATCTCATTCAGTTTCTTCAACTCCTTCTCAATCCCCTGAGTGAAATTATCACAAGTGCAGACATGGTATTCTATGTCTGTGGCTCTGTGGTCACCAAGGAGAAAAGTTTCAAAGGGTTGAAGAAAGCTGTCCAGCTGTAAGTTTCCCTCACTTCCTAATTGACCATCCCTAACATTTTCCAGTTTCAAGCCAAGATCCATGCTACTATTTGATGCTACACATCTTCAACTAGCTGCCACAGTTCCCTACCTCCACAGCTTGCTTGACAACACCATCATTCAAGGTTATCCTGTACACTGACAAGCATATCAAGCCCTGGGGTAACCCCCTGCCAGTTCAATGCCCTCAATGTAAAACCATCCAAAAGTGGGCAGAGGGGTCTGCAGGCAAGACTATTTCCTATGAGTGCAAATATCCTGACTGTGGAAAAAAACATGGGGCCTGAAGGAGAGTCCAACCCACCCATGACATATACCTTTTCCATACCTAAAGGTGCCATTAAACTTCCACATGGGAAGAAAGAAACATCATCTTGGCTTCTAGTGACATTATAAATACCATCTTAGATATATCCTGTAAATGCCAGTCAATATTGCTTACCCAAGCAATACATGCAATACCCAGAACTTTGAAGGAAGCAGAATAATCTGCCATTATTCAGGTTGATCTTTCTCCTCCTACCCACATCAGTAAATAGCCTGAAAATCCCTCCACAATAAATGATTAGGTCCCAAACACCAAGGCATTACATATCAGTACCATTTTAATGGTTGACAAATCCCCATTAGTTAGAAGGGCTACCACCTCCTGATAACAGCACCTATGTTGTTGATATGAAAAATGCTACACCTGTAGTTCTGTATCAAACAGTGATATATGGCTGCCTTCAGCAGCATGATGAGATGCAGTTACAGCCTACTGGCAAATTATTTGGAGGTAGGAACAAGATTCCTCCTCAAGGGCTTGAGTATGCCCTGGCAAGAACACAGGAAATTGCATTCCCTAGTCCTCCCCCAGGTGATGTCAGCTGGCTCCACCCTCAGGATGTAGGTCCTCCCACCAGCAAGGCCAGCTCTCCCCTCTGTCAGGACATGGGTCTTCTGCCCAGTGAGGTCAGCCAACTCCACTTTCAGGAGGTAGGTCCTCCCCCCAGTAAGGTTGGCCAGTCTCACTTCAGGACATGGGGCTTCCTTCCCCCCAGTGCAGTGGACTGACACTACAAGCATTGCACAATTTTTCATGCCAAAATATGTTGAACAAATTGGATGCTCAGGAGGTGGGACCACTCTCAGGACATGGGTCCTCCTACCAGTGAGGTCAGCCAACACCACTCTCAGGAGGGGGGTCCCCCACCAGTGAGGTCAGCTGACACCACTCTCAGGAGGGGGGTCCTCCCCCCAGTGAGGTCAGCTGACACCACTCTCAGGAGGTGGGTCCTCCCCCCAGTGAGGTCAGCCAACACTATGTCAGGGTCAGTCAGCCAATGTTGGCTAGTCCCACCTTCAGGCCAAAATGTACACATTGGGTGTCCCAGTTTCAGGACTATGGTTGACTCAATTATGTGAGCATACAGAGGTGTTGGCTGCCCACTTGCAAGGCTGCCTCAGTTTGGAATCACACTGCAAAATTGGTAGCCAAGATGACAACCTTTACAAGGAGGCTATGCTTGGAAAGTACTGTGAAGCCCTGGGTGAACTGGAACATCTTGTTCATCATGTGGCTGTTTGAGCTTGCAAAGGTATTGATGTCTGGCATAGGTATGATCTTTCCCTGCCATACATGGTATTGTCATAATTTTGATTTACAGGCTATAAACTCTGTCAACAAATCAGCAAGGGCTTCAGCACTGATCTGAGGCTATTCATACAGCAATTACATGCTACAATGTTCAGGCCACTGCACTTACTCTGCCTTGCCTGGTGGTCTCTTGGAAGGATATCACCAAGTATACAATTTTAGGAGAGTTTGGTCTCCTTTGACATGCATGTGATGATATTCAGGATCAGGATGTTGGAACATGTAGTCAAATACTAGTTCTGATGTTGTGAACCAGCAACCTTGTAGCTCAGTGGTAGAGCTCCTGGTGCAGTTCCAGGTGGTCCTGGGTTCAATTCCCTGCAAGGTCACTATTTACTTGGGTGTTTACACATGTTGATGTGTGTTGCCACATGGTGTTTCAACATAGGAGTGGGCAAAGCCAGCTGTGCAGGAAGCCACAGGTAAATTTTTCAAACTGTGTCATGCCAAAGAAGAGATTTTGTGCCTCAGTACTGAAATCCACCATTTATGAACAGCCATCCACAATGAAGATAAGCAGATCTCTTCAGTTATTGCACACCTCCATGAAACTGTTGGAGATTGAATCACCCCTGTGTGATGTACATTTGGTGCGAGTTGTTACTTGCTTACATAAGCGCTTAGAGCGCACTTTGTAGTACATTTTGATACTGTATCCTCAGTAGTTGAGTCACTACTGAGGGTAAGCACATACATTCCTTATAGTAGACTTACTGATTCCCTGTAGCTGCCTACAGGTACATCTAATATACATAGTAGTTGAGTCACTACTGAGGCTGCCTACAGCCCTTTTCTACAGAAACCAACTTTCCCCTTGCCTGTGAACTTGAGCACCTCCATTGACCCTGTTCTGCTGTGAATGCCATCTGCTTGTATCATCTAGATGATATCCAGAGACACTACAGCACCATTGGACCACAGGCTGGGGATTGGGACTCACCTCAAAACATCCTCACTGGCCAATTTGTGGGATGACACCATTGCAAATCAACATTCCAATGATGATCCTGCAGGTGATGATTCAGGCAAAGATGTACCAGTGCAAGAGTCTCAGAATCAGGAATGTGTGGCAGGTACATTTCCTCCTTACATTACCTGGAATTTTAATGATGCACTTTTCTCAAGATTGCAAAGGGACATTGGAAGTGTTATATGATATGTACATACATAAATGATCCTGGAGACAATGATATCTTAGATGATGATGAAGACTCAAAAGGAGTGCAGGCTATAGCAGACTTTTTGCATCACATTGATGATTAGCTGGTAGTCTTAATGCTTACTTTGTATGTCTGTTGGTAGGATCATGCCTCATTTGATTTCATGCACACACATTTCCAATTGTGGCAGAATGTCAGATCAATGGGAGATCTTAGGACCTACAGCTAGTGTTTTAAAGT